>JAODAL010000492.1:0-305461 GCA_025379985.1 Phyllomedusa bahiana
TAAAAAACCCTGTAAAAGCGAGTTCAATTTCTAATTAAGGTCCAAAAGCAACCCAGTGAAGATTGACGCACTTTAACAGAGTAATTAAGCAAACAAGGGCAATGGTTTTACCACAAATAGTCACTTTATGATGCAATTTTTTGCCACATGTCTTGTACAGCAATGGTAAACAGGGATGTAGCCACAGGGGGTGCAGCGGTAGCAGTCGCTACTGGGCCCTGTAGCCTGAGGGGGCCCAAAAGTTCTTCTGCCACATAAGAAAACACGAGTATTGTAAATGGCGCAAAGTAACTGGGGGGCCCCATTTCCCTTTTTGCACTAGAGCCCAAGAGCTTGAAGTTAAGCCTTTGATGGAAAATGTGTATATATTTTCCACAAATACATTGAATAAATCCTCAATAGTACATGTTGTATATAAAACCTATGATAAACATTCTGACATAATAAGAAAAGCAATATATCGACACTCAGTAGTGACCTAAAATATGGGCAACTTTTTAGGGAAAATCCAAAATGTATTTTAAAACTAGCTCGCTCTATTGGAGATACCTTGGTATACTCGGATATCAAATCTGTTATTACCACAGAAAAGAATTGATACTTGTTATCCAGGTGCTTATTTTTGCATGACGTGTCAAAACTGTAATGTCGTCATAAAAGACCCAAATATTTGTCATCTTACCCAAGGTTACAAAAGAACGAAGAAAGAAGTCATAGACTTGTTGAAGTGCCCTTGTGGCAAATAGAGGACAAACTAGTAGGGCAGCAAGATTATGATTGAACGAACATAGGTCGGCAATTGGGACAAACAGATCTAAAATGGATAGTAATAAGGACTCTCATCAACATGATATACCTAATAATTATGGTGAGACCTCGGTAGGCAACCAGTGGCCCACATTGAGTGATTTAAGGTGGTGTATAATGGAGGAGGTGACTGCCTGAGGTAAGAGTGCATTGAATTTCAGACTGCCTCAAAGGAAAGCACTCTAGATTCATAAACTTAAATCTTTAGTGCCCAAAGAGATAAATACAATTTTAGCTTAGGATGTTTTTCGTAATTGTATTTATCTTACCTTTTATGCAATGTAGTATATTTAGATACTAAGGGCCACATGTATGAAAACTGTCTAGGTCTAAAATTCACTTTGTTGCCCATAACAGCCAATCACAGCGCCCATTTCATTTCATATGGTGCTCTGGAAAGATGAAAGGGGCGCTCTGATTGGTTTTATGGGCATCAAGGTGAATTTTAGACCTAGAAAGTTTTCATACATATGGCCCTAAGACTATGGGACACATGTATGAAAACTGTCTAGGTCTAAAATTCACCTTGATGCCCATAGAAACCAATCTGAGTGTCCCTCATTCTTCCAGAGCACTATATGAAATGAAAGGGGAGCTGTGATTGGTTTCTATGGGCATCAAGGTGAATTTTAGACCTAGACAGTTTTCATACATGTGGCCCTAGGTTTGTGATTGATCATGTGATATGCTAATAAACATTTAAAGACGAGCTGGGTATCTACCATCCGTGCTCAAGGAAGGAAGTGGTGTCTTCCGAAATTTAGTTGCTGTTTGGTTCAGCAATACACGTGCTGACAGCTCTGGATTATCTACTACATTTACCATTTGAGGATTTAATGAACGCTAAGTGATTTTTTTTCTACTAAGAACTGACATACGACATAAAACAGGTTCTAATTTTCTTACATATGTTTTATTCATTGTATTTGTGGAGACTATATGCACATTTACTAATTGACAAGCACTAAAAAAGAAATAGAAAAATGCTTTTCTTAATATCCAGCCTGTGTATGACTTATGGAGAGTTAACAGCTGAAGTTTTGGGAGAGAACTCAGCATATAAGGCTAACTGTTGCATGTCATCATAGACTATTGGCCAGTGGTATATTATAAACATTGTACAGCAATGGTCCCCATTTACTCATGTGGTTGCACCAGAAAAGTATCTTAAAATGCGCCAAAAAGTGGTGCATTTTTGGTGCAGCATGTCCCAATCATATTTAATATGGGCTTCAGATCATACTTGCCAACTTTTGAAAGCGGAAAAGTGGGAGATTCTAAGGGGCAGCGCGCAACGCATGACCACGCCCATCTTGTTGGTGTGCCACACCCCTTAGAAAAAGCCACACCCATCTACCTAACTGCATAACAGCTCTGAAAGAAAGCCAGGTAGAAGCCCCTCTAACCAGATAGTGCCCCCTATAGCCAGGCAGTGCCCCCTTGTAGCCAGGTAGTGCCCCCTTTGTAGCTAGGCAGTGCCCTCTTTGTAGCCAGGTAGTTCCCCCCTTGTAGCCAGGTAGTACCCCCTTTGTAGCCAGATAGATGCCCCCTTGTAGTCAGGTAGTGCCCCCTTTGTAGCTAGGCAGTGCCCTCTTTGTAGCCAGGTAGTTCCCCCCTTGTAGCCAGGTAGTTCCCTCTTGTAGGCAGGTAGTGTCCCCATGTAGCCAGGTCGTGTCCCCATGTAGCCAGGTAGTGCCCCCTTGTAGCCAGGTAGTACCCCCGTTGTAGCCCGAGAGATGCCCCCTTGTAGCCAGGTAGTGCACCCTGTGTAGCAAGGTAGTTCCCCCTATGTAGCCAGGTAGTTCCCCTTTGTAGCCAGGTAGTGCCCTCTTGTAGGCAGGTAGTGTCCCCATGTAGCCAGGTCATGTCCCCATGTAGCCAGGTAGTGCCCCCTTTGTAGCCAGGTTGATGCACCCTTGTAGCCAGGTAGTACCCCCCTTTGTAGCCAGATAGATGCCCGCTTGTAGCCAGGTAGTGCCCCCTTGTAGCCAGGTAGTACCCCCTTTGTAGCCAGATAGATGCCCCCTTGTAGCCAGGTAGTGCCCCCCTTTGTAGCTAGGTATTGCCCCCTTTGTAGCTAGGTAGTGCCCCCTTTGTAGCTAGGTAGTGCCCCCTTTTTAGCCAGGTAGTGTCCCCATGTAGCCAGGTAGTGTCCCCATGTAGCCAGGTAGTGACCCCTTGTAGCAAGGTAGTACCCCCAGTGTAGCCAGGTAGTACCCCCATTTTAGCCAGATAGATGCCACCTTGTAGCCAGGTAGTGCCCCCTTTGTAGCTAGGTAGTAACCCCTGTGTAGCCAGGGAGTGCCCCCTTTGTAGCTAGGTAGTGCCCCCTTTGTAGCCAGGTAGTTCCCCCCTTTGTAGCCAGGTAGTGCCCTCTTGTAGGCAGGTAGTGTCCCCCAGTAGCCAGGTCGTGTCCCCCTGTAGCCAGGTAGTGCCCCCTTCTTGTTGCCAGGTTTATGCCCCCTTGTAGCCAGGTAGTGCCCCTTTGTAGCCAGGTAGTGCCCCCTTGTAGTCAGGTGGTGCCCTTTGTAGTCAGGTAGATGCCCCCCATAGCTAATAAAAATAAAATGATAAAAACTACTCACCTCACCAGTCTCCCAGAGGTTGCCGACCGAGGAGACTCAGCGTTGCGGGGGTGTGAGTACATACGTGCGAAGATGAACTGTATGTATAGCGCACACAGGGGAGAAGGGAGAAGGGGAACGATCCCTCCTGCCTCCTCCCTGCACAGTGAGACTCGCCGGGTGGGTGAGCGGCCGCTTCACCCGCCTATAGGAATGGCCAGGCGGCGCCAGAGTAGCGTCCTGACGCTACTCCGGTGCCGCGGTCATTTAAAGAACCCCTGCTGCCTGTTGGCAGCGGGAGTTTCGCCGGCTCTGCCGGGGTGGCGGGGGGGTGATCCCCATTAGCGGGAACCCCCGCCAAAAGCGGGAAAGTTGGCATGTATGCTTAAGATGCTTTCTGCACACTGCTTGACAGATGGATGTGGCTTACCAAAAGTGAGTGCGACCTCACCTGAAATCAGGCGTAGCTACAATGCAACACACTGTGCCAAAATCTGTGCCAAAAATCTGGCGCAGAAAGCAAGCCAAAAGAAACCTGGTCTAAATAATGAGACAAGTATAAAGTTGCAATAGGTTATCAATCAGCACGAGCCACTGGGATAAATCTAGACTGTCTAAGTTTACGCTGTCTATCTTTTAGACAGCGATAGTAAATGAGCGCTATTGTGCTTAAAATGTACATGCCTCAGGGCCAAATACCACATTGATTTGCAGTAAAACTCTGCATGATTTTTCCATTCAGTTTTCGAACAAGAGGCACAAACCACTGTGTGCAGTTTAATACATGTAATTCAGACAGGAACCTCCTGCCTAGGACCTAGCAGTTATATCGGCTCCCTAACTTTTGTTGCCCATAGCAACCAATCAGATTTTATGGTAATTTTTTCTGGCACAAGTTAAATAGTAGCAGCAATAATCCTTGTGCACAATGCTCCACTTTTTGTCTGAACTGATTTTCACATATGTAGGGTATTACAGTCAACAGAGATCCATAAAAAGCTGGAGATTTACTGCAAAATGGATGTTAAGATTTACTTTGTCTGCAGGAGGCAATGTAGGAAAACCAAGAAAATCCAAATATCAAATAGTTCTGTTTACTGAATTATTTCCAACCTAGAAAAAGTATATGGAACATTATCTTGTTATTACAGATAAATGATTAATGATCGTAAAAAAAAAAAAAAAATCCCTTAGTAACAATCAGGGCCATTTCCAGGAATTAAACATTTTAACTATTTCAAACATGGAAAAAAATAGGGGCTATAGAGAAATAATAGCAGTAAGCGACCAAGGCTATTTTATAAGACATATAAACAGTATTTCAACCAGGGCCTTATTTCGAGATACTGCTGCCCTAACTATTTTAAGGGCTCTTGTCCCCTCTATGTGAGTCTGACTTAAAGCGCCCATACATTTTAATAAAACCAATGATTGGAAAATCACATGCAATGAGAGAAAAAAAAAGCTAAAAACTAAAAAATATTTTTAGTACGTTTTAGAGCTTGTCCTCACAGCAGTTTTCTCAGCCGGCTTTAGAGATGGTTTTTTGGTTTTGTAAGCCGCCTGTAAACCGTCTGTCAAACTTTATCACGGACCTCAATGGAAAATCCGCACAGCACGTATTTTCCGCCGAATGTTTTTTAGACCGCCGAAGGTCCAAAAAACATTGAACATGTTCATTCTTCCACCCGGTTTTTGGACGGAACAAGAACAGGTCAATGCAAAGGGGGAGGGCTTTTCTCCACAAATCGCGAAGAAAAGCTGTCCTCCTGGGGCCGTGTCGGCCCCAAAACATAGCAAATACCGGTGGGACAATCTGAGCGGTATTTGCTCTGTGTTGTTTAAATGGCCCCTTATAGTTCCCTATTGGTACACAGCAAACACCTGGCAGCTGTGTTTTTTGCAAAAAAAGGCCACATAATAATTTTATTAGAACTAATGTGTGGAACAAATGTATTATTTTTGATAGCACCTTAATTAAGTTAGCAAATTGACTCTATAACAAAGAATTAGGATGTGTCTATTTTGTTTAGGTTTTTTATACATAACATGTACAGTCTAGAGTCAGGAGGTGACTAAGGCGATCGTTTGATTTGGTAGGGGTGGTAATTGGCATGTTGCTGTTGATTATTGTAACTGCTGTCAAACAGTAAAAGTCTTCAGTTTTTATGAAATTGTAGCAGTTGCAACTATAGACAGCAATAAATACATCTGAATATACTCTTTTGGTCCGAATACTCGGCAATAATTTACAGTCAGGCTTTAAAAACCATAAACATCTGACTGTAAACCATTCCCATAGACTACAACTTGGTTTTTGACAGCTCCGGCATTCCTAAAAACTAGGAAAATGTTCATTCTTCCGCCCAGTTTTCGGGCACAACATGAACATGTGGGCGCGAAGGGGGACGGCTTGAATCTGAAAAGCGTGGACAAAAGCCGTCTTCCTACGTGCCAAAAAAAGACAAACTACAGGTCAGAAAATCTGGCTGGTATTTTGTCTTTGCCGTGTGAACGCACCCTTAGCGTTATACTGCTGTTCTGTGTGTAATGACAAATGTTAGCATGCCCCTTTAAGTAAAATATGGTAATGGATAAAGAAAAACCCGGAAGAACAATTTTCAACAATTTTTTAAAAACGTTTTAATTTTTTTTATATTAACAGCAACATAGGTGTTTGAAAATGTGTTTTTTATAGGACATTTTAATACATATGGTTTAGTAGGAAGACGGTACTGGTGTACATGAACTTGGATCTAACTGTGTTATATAGGGCGCCTCACATTGATAAGCTTAGTGCAATTTGCTCCAAATGGAACAACCCCAAAGGGTCTCTCTTTCATCGGAATTTAATGTTCTCCAACCTTTGGCTGTGGTTTCTTAAGCAGAGAATTTTTAAAAGCTAATAGCTTCAACAGAGTGTACAGAGTTTCCATAAGGCCCGATTCTCACATCATATTTCGATGCTGAAAATATGTAGATTGTGCACCAAAACGCGTGGTTTCTACCCCAAAATCCACGGATTTGGCAGTTTGTGCTGCGGAAAACATGTTAATAATTGTGAACACATTCCACTCGTGATGAAAACTTCTGCGAAAAGCATAAAACCAATGGCAGAAATCTGCATGAATTCCTGTTGCAGATCCACAGTGGATTTTCCATAAGAACGAAGACTCCTTTCTATATTCAAGTGATCATATATTAAAGGGGTGTTCCCATGAAGGAACATCTGCGTAGCAGGTCAGTTCATAGCTAGTTATGAACTTACCTTGTTACAAAATGAGAAGGGCGGTGCTTGCGGTCATCCTCCCAATTAACTGCTGTGGGAGTTCCGAACAGAGCCAAGTGAGTGTGCTCGGCTATATTGAGAATGCCCAAAGAAATGAGTGGGGAGAATGGCCGCGAGTGCAGCCCTCCTCATTGTGTAACACAGTGGGCTCATAGCTAGCTATAAGCTGACCTGTTACGCAGATGTTCCTCCATGGAAACACTCCTTTAACTTGTGGCCTTGTAAGTTTCATTACCTATTGCTTAGTAGTCATTGTCTACGGTTATTATTATTATTATTATTATTTATTTTAAAGCGCCATTGATTCCAGGGCGCTGTACATTCGAGGGGGTTACATACATTACATAAGTCAAATGAGTACAGTGATAAGGGATAATGACAATTGGCACGACAGAGGGAGAGAGGACCCTACCCGCGAGGGCTTACAATCTACAAGGAGGGGGAAAGAGACAGGAGGTGAGGGGCAGACATGTCACTACTGACAAGTTTAGTGAAGGTTATAGGCAAGCCTGAAGAAATGGGTTTTCAGGTTGCTTTTGAAGCTGGTGAAAGTGGAGGAGAGTCTGATGTGTTGGGGCAGTGAGTTCCAGAGTGTGGGTGAAGCACGGGAGAAGTCTTGGAGACGGTTGTGTGAGGAGCTGATAAGGGGAGAGCAGAGGAGAAGGTCCTGTGAGGAGCGGAGAGTGCGTATGGGGAGATATTTGGAAATTAGGGCAGAGATGTATGGAGGGGAGAGGTCATGGAGAGCCTTGTAGGTCATGGTTAGCCTTGTAGGTCATGGTTAGCCTTGTAGGTCATGGTTATGTTTGAGTACTGCCAATTATAATACAGAAGGTTACATTAAAGGGTTTGGCTAAAGGCCCAAGGTATCTATCTTATAAAACACCATTACACCATTTGTAGAATTTTTACTTCTGTTTTGATACAGACTACTATTGTAGTGAGTAGGTAACTCTTGATCAGGAATATTTAGCTAATAATTAGTTTAGGGTGACTGATCGTAAGGCATTCAGCTGCAAACATAATGAGTGGACATATACATCTGTGTACATGTCCACTCATGTACATCTGTGTAAAAAGTAGTTACAGTATACACCACAGAGGCACATTTTAGCCCAATTTAAGTTTCTATATTTATTAAATTATTTTTCCTTTTGCAATCCATTTCAATGCAATAATGGAGGGATTCGTTAAATTAAAATAAACTTTTGGCAAATTTGAGAAAATAAAGCTTAATTGGTGTGAATAATATACTTTTTTGTTACTGGCTAATAACTGTTATTCCCCAATTGGTTATGACTAGTGTTGAGCGATTGCGTTGGCTATCGAGATCGAGCGATAGTCGATAGTCGGCCGCTATCGATAAGGTTTTTCGATAGTGAGCATCGATTATGAGCGATTACCATTAAAGTCTATGGGAGAGCAACAACACCTTCATTATTACACCCAAACAAGGCTGGAGAAGCTGAAATTAACATCCACCACAGTCAAATGGATACGTGCTACATCTTAGGCAACACACTTAGGTTATAAAAGTCACAGAACCTTTCAATTCACCTGTGGTGACTATAGAATTGCTGTTTTAAGATTTCCGTGGAAGCTGCGTCAATGACAAAGCTGGGTGCGCAAATGTCAAAAAACACGTATCGTTTATGTTTTCGTATAATACACGGTATTATTTGCACCTTTCAATTCACCTGTGGTGACTATAGAATTGCTGTTTTAAGATTTACGTGGATGCTGCGTCAATGAACAAAGCTGGGTGCGCAAAAGTCAAAAAACACGTATCTGTTATGTTTTCGTATAATACACGGTATTTGTTGCACCTTTCAATTCACCTGTGGTGACTATAGAATTGCTGTTTTAAGATTTACGTGGATGCTGCGTCAATGAACAAAGCTGGGTGCGCAAAAGTCAAAAAACACGTATCTGTTATGTTTTCGTATAATACACGGTATTTTTTGCACCTTTCAATTCACCTGTGGTGACTATAGAATTGCTGTTTTAAAATTTACGTGGATGCTGCGTCAATGAACAAACCTGGGTGTGCAAAAGTCAAAAAACACGTAACTGGTATGTTTTGGTATAATAAACGGTATTTTTTGCACATTTCAATTCACCTGTGGTGAATATAGAATTGCTGTTTTAAGATTTACGTGGATGCTGCGTCAATGAACAATGCTGGGTGCGCAAAAGTCAAAAAACACGTAACTGTTATGTTTTCGTACGATACACGGTATTTTTGGCAACAAACAACCTGTGCTGATTGTAATTTAACTGCAAGGTGGATATATCAACAGTCACAGGTGTAATGGGTAAAATTGAAATGAACACATATCTGAAATGTATACCGATAATAAAAGTGGAGTTTTGCACCTAACAAAGAGACCTGCAGTTACTAGAAATGATGTGTATCCAATATAAGTTCAGGCTGCCCAATATCCAGGAAATATTTCAATAGCAAACTGTTAATAATAAAGATATTCCACTACAATGTCTACACTAAGTCTTGGTGAACTTTATCCAGTGTTCTTTATAGATAGAGCTTGTCTGTGTTCGCCCACGGGGCCCCCTCCTTGCTCCCCCCGCCGTGAATTTACAGTGGTAGATGCTGCTTTAAAATTCTCTAGCTAACTACATAAAATCTTCAAATCTCTAATCTAACTAAATTGGAAGGATCACAGTTAATAGTAGAGGTTTCTCTGTGCAGAAATAGACTAATTTCACTGAGCTGTTTGGCCACAGGCAGAGCGCAGGTCCTATCCCTATGAGACGCTGAGAGACACTGAGGCTGAAACAGGAAACGCTGTTCTATGTAAAACGAGGTCATGTGATTTTTCCAGCCAATCGCAACCATACACATCCCAGTCATGACGTCGCACACACATCTCACCCTGCTCTATTCTGTAATCTCATTTGCTGGCCGCCAAAATTACAGGAAGCGCCGAAAAAGGCGCGATCTTAATAGATGATGCTCAGATTTTAACCTTAATTATCGCATGATCTGGAAATTTCGATCACCATAAAAACCTTGCCGATTTCAACTTTGTCGATAAAAATCGCTCAACACTAGTTATGACTAGTAAATAAAGAAAATCACTTTTATTCCTCCCAAACTTGGCTTTTGCATTGAGGACAGTGATAAAACAAAGATACCAATGCTGTCAATGAGCAGAGTTCTCCTATACAATTCCCTATACCCACTCCTCCAGCCAGCGAAAGACCCGCTGTCACAAGTCAGCAGCAACTCGAAGCGTGAAGAAGATGTTGCTGATCTAGATTTCATAGGTGAAGAAGAGGGAAGAAAACCATACTACCCGAACCAAAAAGACCTCAACGGTTTGATCAGAGATCTTGGTCTTACCAAGTCAAATGCTGAAGTTTTGACTTCTAGGCTCCAAGAATGGAATTTGTTGGACGAAAGCATTCAAGTTGCAGGTCAGAGGAAGTGTCACCATCTTTTTTTCAGCTTCTTCACCCATCAAGATAGAACCAGCTTCTGCCTCAATGTGACAGGTCTGTTCAATGCAATTGGAATAGCATGGAACCCGAAAGAGTGGCACCTCTTTATAGACAGCTCATGCAGGAGCCTTAAAGCAGTGCTGCTCCATAATGGTAACATGCACCACTCTCTTTCCCTGGCTCACTCAGTGCACCTGAAGGAGGAGTACAGTAGCGCCAAGACCTTGTTAGATGCCTTGAAGTATGACGAGTACAGCTGAGAGGTCATCAGAGACTTCAAAATTGTAACATTTCTGATGGGTCTCCAAGGCGGTTTTACCAAGTTACCCTGCTACCTTAGTCTTTGGGATAGCAGGGACACCAAGGCACACTATAAGATGAGGCATTTGCTGCAGCGGACCGAGTTCTCTACAGGTAGTAACAATGTCAAATGGGAGCCACTAGTTGACCCCTAGAAAGTGCTGATGCCTCCACTACACATCAAACTGGGCCTTATGAAACAATTCGTCACAACTCTAGATAAAAAGTCACCAGCCTTCAAGTTTCTTTAAGACTTCTTCTCTAAGCTGTCTGAGGCAAAGATCAAAACTGGTGTATTCGTTGGGCCGCAGATAAAGAAGATTTTGGAATGCATAAATTTCCCAAGACGCTCACCAGGAAGGAGAAAGACGCCTGGAACAGCTTTGTTGCGGTAGTTTGCATCTTTCTCGGTAACAACAAAGCCAAAAATTATGTGGAGCTGGTTGAGACTATGGTGAAGAAGTACTTCTAAATGGGTTGCAGAAAGTCCCTCAAAGTCCATATGCTTGATGCGCATCTTGATAAATTCAAGGAGAACATGGGAGAGTATTCAGAGGAGCAAGGCGAGCGCTTCCACCAAGATATAATAGAATTCGAACGTCGCTACCAAGGACAGTACAACGAGAACATGATGGGAGATTACATTGTAAACGTAAATCTCAAGAAACCGCTCATTGCTGAAAATAAATGTTAAATTTGAAGCAGTTTGGTTTTTTCTTGACTCTGTGTGAATGAGATATAGTGCAAATTTGCCTATTCCAAATGTAAAATAGGTAAATTAAAAAATGTCATTGTCCCAGTCACAAAAGCAAAGTTTGTGGGGAACAAATGTCGTTTTCCATTGTTTTTAGGCATAAGCAGTCAAGAAATAACACTTAATAGCCAGGAACAAAAAAAAAAAAAGTTAACATTTGTTACATAGTGTTATTATTAAGCAGATAAATATTAGCAATTAAAAAAAGAGGGAAGCACGTTTTGATAAAGAATAATGAAACAGCTATGTAGTGAAAGCTACCAACATACCTGACATGCTGCTAGGCATCATGGATAGGTGGATCTGTGCATTCTTTTAAACATCACAAGTAACCTAAAGGAAGAAAACACTTTGTTAGAAAAGGCTTTCTATTAATTTCTCTAACTAGAAGCTCAGCATCCATAGGTGATAATACAGGAGCTGTGGCCTCTCCTGACATGTCTATTTTAATAAATATTTGTATTCTCCAGGGAACAATACTTCTGGCACATCTTTCCTTAGGCTATGTCCACACTGCATAAGAAAACGATCCTATCTCAGGCGCTTTTCGTTTTTTAAAAGCGCCGCAGATACGATTGTCAGTGCGGCCCCATAGCTGGCAATAGAAAAGACGAGCTGCTGTCTACACAGCTCGTCTTTTCTCTGCTCGTCTTTCGGCAGCGGCGTATTATACAACATGGTGTATAATACGCTGCCGCTTCTCGTTTTCTTGCCGTCTTCCCACACAATACTATTGTATGGGGACGTCAGGAAAACGAGAAGCGACCGCGGCTTTTGTCACAAAGCGTGACAAAAGCCGCAGTCCTGCATCAGAGAAAAAACAGCTGCTTTTGGGCCGTTTTTTCTCTGATGCAGTGTAGACATAGCCTGAGATGTCTGTCTTGTGCGGTTGTTTTGTAATGAATTCTAGAAATGTATTACTGAATTTGTCATATGGGTGTTACTAGTTGGGGGGTTTCCCTGCTCAGTGTGACAATATTCAATAAGTCTGACAAAGTTAGTGTGCAGGGACACACCGCTTTGAAAACAGTGTGGTGACAGATTTAGTAATAGATTTCTAGAGGGAACAGCAGAGGAACAGCATTACACAGAGATATGAGAAGATGCTCCAGAATTGTTATCTCACAGGGAACCCAACTATTCACTAATAAAGATATGTCAGGAGATGTCACTTTTTGATTTTCATTTATTTTGATTTATGATTGTTAGGGTATGTTCACACGGCGTATTAGGGCGCGTACAGTACATGTGCCCAACACGCCGGGTGTTTTGGAAGCACACGCTGATCAGCGCCTACTTCCAAAGCACAGTGGGTGGGGGGCACCCGTCCGGCCCTATTGACATGCATTGCCAGCGGCACGAACAATTGACATGTCACTTCTCACTTGTGAAACCCTGCAGTAATACACGTGGGGTAAATTTTTTGTATCATGGAATATTTTGGTTTGTGTGTGCCACTTCAAGTAGTTTTGATCACGAAACTGCCAAAGCTTATCTTTTACTTTGAATATGGGTGTAAATAAATTAAGAAATAATTAATATTGATTAATTATTCATTATCTAATTTCTGGAAGTAATTCAACATTTCACTAAACAAAGGCTATTTACATTTGTCTTTATATGTTGTAAACTTGAAACATTTGGGCACTCCTGTCCGCTATAGTTTAAAATCGTCCATACGGCAATATCAGGTGCATTACATAGCGCCCGCGGAACTTTGTAATTCGCCTGAGATTGGGGGTGTGAGCGGGAGTCGTGGCGCACTAGAACCGTACAAAGCTATAGATTTATAGCTTCGGTATGGCGATTCCAGGCGCATTACTGCTGGAGCAGGTAAACCCCTTTCAAAGTGGTATACCTGAGTCAGAAATGACGGGTTAGCGCTAGAATGCGCTTGATTTATGACCTGCTGTGGAGCGGGTTCATAAATCAGGCGCAATCTACACTAATATAATGTGCATAAAAATTGGCGTCTTAACGCCAAAAATCATACATATTGCCCTTTGTACTTTGCGGGCATCTATTTTGAATGCTAAACTACATATAAAATTTTGGAGAAAAATAAGTTCAGATGTTTTCAAATCAATTCACTATTGTTCTAAGACAAACTTCTTATTAGCAAACATACAGCTGAGCTTCAACTAGTAAAAATAAAAACATAGGGCAATATGTACAAAACTTGGTGCCAACACGCCAGTCCTAAATCAATATAGAGGAGTGTAGAATACGACAGTATGTATGAAAGAGTGCCAAACATTGATGCATAGAGTGTGATGCACCAAATCTTGTCTCAGCCATTGTATGGATTTTTATGGCAGTTTCGTGTCAAACTTTGGCGCATTCAAAAGTGTTGTGTCTAGTGCAGACTGCGCCACGTTTTGTCATTCAACTATTTATACATCTGTCAGACAGGGCCACAATAGTTTTTTGGCTCAAAGTACGCCAGAAAACCACAGCCCTTTTCATACATGTCGCCTATATTCTTTTAGCTTCACAACATTTCTTAAAGAAACAGCTATTAGAAGTTAATAAAAACAAGATTGAATCACATTAGGCCTATATTACAGGTCTATACTTTAACATGATCAAATTTCTTGTTGGGACACACTCAAACCAAAATAGTCCATGATACAAAAAAATGTACCCCACATGTATTTCTGCAAGGTTTCACAAGTACAGTAACTTTTGCAATTATTTATTTTACTGTTAACGGAGAAGCTATTAAAACAATACTAGTAGGTGTTCTAACTGATGGGGCAGTTTTCCAATGCTCAGAACCGATCATTTGTAGACAAAATAACTATCATTAAATTGTGTAACATTATTTACATCATTAATAGTATTTACACGCATGGTAATATTTAGGGCGACATGTATGATTTATGGCGCCCAAACGCCAATTTTATTGCATATACATGTAGTATAGAATGCGCCTGAATCTATGAACCCGGTCTATAGCGGGTCATAAATCAGGTGCATTCTAGTGCAAAACCAACTCTTCAGGCCCAGGTAAACCACTTTGAAAGTGGTTTACCTGTTCCAGCAGTAATGCGCCTGGATTTGCCGTACTGAAGCTATTAATCTATAGCTTCGTACGGTTGTAGTACAACACGCCTTCTGCACACCCCCCGCAATAAGATGCATTACAAAGTGGTGTGGGCGCTCAGTAATGCACCTGACATTGGAGTGCGGCACATTAAAAATAGAGTGAACGGGGCTGCACTAGATCTCAGGCTGAAAATACACCAGATATATGGCACAGCCCCGTTCATACGTGTCCCCCTTAGTGTTTACTTTTGGATCCGTCTTTTAGTTTCCTTGTCTGGGATAGGGAACCTGTCACCTTGAACGAGCATTTCTGCCAGCATCACCTTAAAGAACAGAAGAACTGAAATATAATATTGTTAGAAAAGATTTAGTAATCCATGTATTCTATGTATATACATTTCTGATCATTCTTCACCTAGCAGTCCAGTGGGCAGTCTTATCAGTGACTGACTGCTAACTCTGTGTTTGTGTTTATACAGGAAATGTTTTCAATCATCAAGTAAGACTTCCCACTGGACTCCTAAGCTTGGAATGAGATTTCAATCAGTAAGTTGTATTAAATCTTTATCCACAAAACTATATATCAATCTTTTCAGCTCTATAAAATGATGCTAGTAGATGAGACAGCACTTTCATGGCGAAAGGTTCCCTTAAACTACAATATAAGGGTGACATGTATGAAAGGGTTTTTCACCCTTTTTCTGGCATACAATGCAACTAACTGGGCCAGCTACAATTGTTCCTAAGACTCGACACTTTCGAATGCGCCTGACATGAGGGGGCATTCTGGGAGCGTTCTGGAGGTGTGTCGGACCACACTCGTAATATTAGACACATATATGAATGTGGTCCGACAAAACTAGGCGCCTTACTGCTCCGACAGGCAGACCTATTTCAATGTGGTGCCTGAGCCTGAGGAGTCGAAGTGAAACTAGATTTGCTGTAAGGGGCAAAAATGTCCAATATTTCTCAACTTACAGCAGTACATTAATAAAAAAGTAATTTATTATAATTATCAAACTGTATAAAATTTAATTATTTAAATTTAATGAAAAATGTGATAATATAAAATTAATATAAAATTATATAATATCCCCAAAATATAGAAATATTTCCTATAAAATTTATTTAAAATTCATAGAATCTTAAACTAATTTTACATTAAATAACCCACTGATTATGTTGTCCAGATTTTTATATTTTAAAATTTTACTACTTTCAATTTGACATTTATTTTTGCTGCTGTCACCCTTTATTTGCATACAGCAAGATCAAGCACAGCACAGGTATTGCTGGAACCTGTGGCCCACCAAGCAGGATCAGTACCATAGTTTCTATTCACTGACATGCTATTCTAATGACTTTTCTCTCATTTCCAGCCTGTCTATAACCTTAATACATGTTAGGTGCATTACTAATGCGCCTAAGTTCCGTAATGTGCCTAACACATAGGTGAGGCGCGATGAACTTTACACACCATTTATGAACGCACAAAAACCACTTTCATACATTAGGCGCATTATATACTGAAGATGAGACTCGACTATTCACTTCGACGCGCCTCCTTCATACATGTCGCCCTAAGAGTGAGACTTCACAAATTGAAAGTTACAACTGCCAAAAAAATATTCAACAACACTACAAAATACCAGAAAATAAAAGAAACAGTTTACTGAATAAAATAAAAAAATATAAAATGGGCAGTGCTGCAATACGGAACACATAAAGAGAGTATATAAATCCATAAATGAATATGTATAACTGCTACCAAGTTGCATAGGGTATAAAGTAGTGTACAAAATAACAATATAATCATGTATCACTAAATACAATTAATCAAATAAATAAATAATAACACCAAGAAAAGATACAGATCAAATGGGTGCTGTTAAATATTTTTTGGTGGTAGTTTATTTATAGTCTTTTTACTTCATCCTCTTATTATATCGTTATCATTGAGGCATTCTTACAGCTTCTGACAATTTGAAACTTATTAGCAAAGATACCAGTTAAAAACGTGCACTGCACCAGCACTGCTACCATACACTTTACAATGTAGACAATTCGATGAGAGACAGCTCTCTAAAAATGTAATGCTTGCCATTTAATACTTTTGTATGCTCTGTACACTTTCTTGTATATTTTAAATAAAGTCGTTTGAATAAGAAAAAAAAAGTAATGCATATTTAGTTTATTGTGATTAATTAATTAGTCCACCCATAATATACAGTACATAATTCTTGCATATACATTGGTCCCTTAACATACAATATTAGTTGGTTCTAGGACAACCATTGTATGTTGAAACCATAACTCTATGGAAAAGTAGTAATTGGTTCAAAAGCTCTAATACGCAAAATGAAGATTATAGAAAATGAAGCAGATAACTAAAACAGACAAAGCAAGTCCTGACATATAACATCAGAAAGAGCTGCTGGAAGCTGGAAATCACTTTCTATGTTGAGGATAGGAACTTCTTTGGGTCATGTACTTTCTACACAATGTCTGGTAAGAGAAGAAAATGGAGCTGCTGGTGCCCAAAGGAGCCACTCATCCTCGAAGAGCAGTATAGAATATGTAGTAACACACTGTACTGCAGAGAGGCGCTACTAGACCACTAATCCCTGCAGCAATTCACTAGTACAGAGACTGCAAGTGAAATGTTCAGGATAATTGATTGGATCTTGCAGTCAATCACATGAGCCGCATATAGGTAGAGTCTATGACATTGTATCTTGAAACCAGACTCTCAGGAAAAATCCTTGTATGTTCAGACTATTGTATCATGAGTCCATTGGAACTTGAGGGACCACTATAGTTAATTGTAAACTTTTGTGCATAATATATTAGGTCATAGCAGCAATTTTTTGGACTATGAAATGTTAAAGTCCTTTATCAAAGAAAGGTCATGAACACAACAGAGGTAAGAGAGGCAGGGGTTAGAGACAACATTGTTGTAATAATAGTATCACCCTGTCTCTAAACCCACTTACCCACACACCTGGCCATTTTACTGTCATCTCTTGCACCTGCCACACCAACTTGGCACCCACTACTTTTACCTAATTTATATTGATAAAGGACTTTGACACTTTATAGTTTAAAATTTTGATGCTATTTTCAAATGTATTTTGTGCAAAACTGGCAGTATTAAAATGATTAAATCATTATAATACACTAGAAATGCATTGAAATTCTTTTGGAGTTATGTCTCTCGTCAAACTGTCTACATTTAAGTTTTAAACCCTTGGGCAGTAAGGGTTTGGAGACTGGCACTTATTTAAAAGAATTTGTAGGAAGTGTGCTGTCATTCTGAAAATTACACTAAAAGCATGCACCCTACAGACCAGCATGCTTGCCTTTGTAAAAGAGCACATTAGACAATCTCTCCCATCTGATACAAATCAACAGACAGTAGGGAATAGACTAATCCAATCTAAAGTATTTGCTGAAGTTATCTACTTGGATACTTGTGTCTCTCTGCTGTGTTTCTGGCCCAAATCCTATAATGGGCCTATTACCAGAAAAAAACCAAAATACCCAGAGCTGGATGTTACTGGTAAGTTATATCTGCAGTAATAAATAGAGCAGACTGCTGTGATGTACTTCTCCCAAAATCTAGCACCCATAGCATAGCAATAGGCAGGGCCGTTGTTAGGGCAGTACTGGTGGGTACTGCCGTACGGGGCCCGGATGACAACCCGAAACAAGGGGGCCCGCGCCTGCATGCCCTTTGGTTTCACAAGCTTGGTAAAAGGCCTGAGACCTGCTTTTTCACGGAACATTAAGGAAGGAGCAGGGCAACACTCACTGGCGGCTGTGACACTGCGGATTCGCTGCTGAGGGTTCGTCGACTGAACAAACCCACTGCGTCACCAACTGCGGGTGTAGCCCCTGTGTGCGGGACGGGCTGGGGGGGCTGGGGAAGACAAAGAGGTCATGGAGAAGAGAAGGTGGGAGGGGGCCTGTACTGTGCAGAGATGCCTCAGAGCTGTAAGTAGGGCCAGAGCTGTAAGTAGGGCAATACACTACGTGGAAATCCCTAAGGAAGCATTTATGCTATCTATCATACATGAAAAAACTTTGAGACTCTCGGTTCACATATTTTGATCAAAAGATGTTTAAGCTGCCCACGACTTTCAACGTGATCTCAAAATCGGGCAGTCCTATCCTATCTTTACTCTCAATCGAGCCAATCAGGCCTCTCGCTGGGTCAACCGACCTCCATTATTCAGAGAGAAAAAATAAAAAACACCCAACCTGCAAAGCTGCCCTTCTTATGACAGCCTGTGAGAGTGGGTGGGGACAGAAACCCAAAATGGAAGCACCCCTTCCTTTCCATATAGGTTAAAATCAATGTACACCAAGTATAACGTATGTTTCTGCACACAAAAACATACGTTATACTTGGTGTACATTGATTTTAACCTATATGGAAAGGAAGGGGTGCTTCCATTTTGGGTTTCTGTCCCCGCCCACTCTCACAGGCTGTCATAAGAAGGGCAGCTTTGCAGGTTGGGTGTTTTTTATTTTTTCTCTCTGAATAATGGAGGTCGGTTACCCAGCGAGGGCCTGATTGGCTCGATTGAGAGGTAAAGATAGGATAGACTGCCCGATTTTGAATCACGTTGAAGCGTGGGCAGCTTAAACATCTTTTGATCAAATATGTGAACGAGATCTCAAAGTTTTTTCAGAGCTGTAGTAGGGCCAGAGCTGCAAGAGTGCCCTAAGTGTAAGGAGGGCTAGAGCGCAAAGAGCCCATAAGCTGTAAGAGGACCAGCTGTGGGGGGCCTGCTGTGAGAGCCGGTAATGACAGCTGTGTTTTCATATACAGTGTGTTTTTATCTATGTATAGTGTGTTCATTCAGTGATTGTGTGTGTGTATATATATATATACACTCACGACTTTATTGTAACCATGCAGTACGGGTTGGACCCCTTTTGCCTTCGAATGCTCATTCTGTGATAGATCCACAGGTGTTGCAACGTGTCAATGGACCAAGGCCCAAAGAGTGCCAAGAAAATATTCCCCACACAGACACCACCACACCAGCTGACGTTGATCAAGGCAGATGGATCATGTTTCATTGTGACGCAAATTCTGCCTACCATCCGAATGTCGCAGCAGAAATCGGACTCATCAACCAGCACGTTTTTCCAATTTTACTGTCAATTTCGAGAGTTGGGCATTGGAGCTCAGTTTCCTGTTCTTAGTGAAAGGATGGCACCGGTGTGGTCTCTGCTGTGTAGCCCTCTGCCTAAAGTTCGCCGTACTGTGGTTCAGAGTCTTTCGCTACCTTGTGTAGAGGCGTGGCATTGAGCATGTTGCCTTTAAGTAGATAGGAAGGACCAGTCTGCCCGATTCTGAGATCACGTTTGAAATTCGTGGGCAGTCTAACAGTCTTTTGACCAAAGATTGAACCGCAGATTCACTGATGTTTTTTCTTGTTCAAGTGACAGTGTCTCGTAACGCCTAGAGATGTAGATAGCTGTAAATGACCCAGGAGATCAGGTTTCTTGAGATACATCATGCAATCAGCCCTTTGTTATCTTTTAATATATCATTGCCATGGTTTAATAAATACTTTATTATATGATGCTGTTTGAATTGCAGTGATTGTGTTGACTGTTATATGCACTTATATGCATAAGTTGCCGCACATTGATAAATGGTTCTGATTAGAAAGTAGTGTACGAGCAGTTGGACAGGTGTATAATAAAGTGGCGGTTGAGTGTATATAAAATATCATGTCTAAGTGTTTGTAATATACATGGTTGTTGCATTGCTGTAAATATGGTTGTTAATAAAACATGTCTGTAATCTGGTGCGAAAGCATTTAAAAGTTTAGGCAAATGATAGACAGGCACAGAATGAGCCTGTTCTTTCGGTCTCAGGATATGAAGGAAGGTCATGAGTCGCTCATCATTCACATCCAATCAGCAAGGGATCAAATAATTTTTTCCTTCACTGTACATACAGGTGCATTGTAGTGCCAATACGACAAGTCGGGCTCAGGCAGACCACTTTAACTTGGTCTGGCTGTTCTAAATGTTTTGCACCTAGGTTTGGTGTCAAAGAGTCATAGATATGTTTACTTCAAAAAATATGGTGCGACGCCCCCAGAATGCATTAAAAAGTGTCGCGCAGGAGCTTATTGCGCCAAACTTTGGAGTGCAACTGTTCATACATCTATAGAACAGGTCTACTAAAGCTTTTTGACACTCTTGCTCACAGTGTAATACTCAGGCAGTCCCCGACTTACATCGTTCCGACTTAGATACGTCCCCTAGTTACAAACGGAGAATTATGGGGCGTGGCTGACATTAAACATTGAGTCACACCCCATGATAACCAAGTGCCAGCATGCCACAGCAGCACATGAGATACAGAACGTTAGGAGAAATCTTCTAAAAAAGGGCACAGACAGCAAAACAAATGTAAAAACTGTTCCCTGTACTATCCAAAACGACCGGTATTTGTCCTCTGCCGTGAGAACGGGCTCTAAAGCAACAACAACCTCCTGACATTAAACTAAAAAGCTTATTGCTCTAATAAAAAAGCATATGTATTATTTTTCAAGTAGTAAAACATAACAAAAAAAGACAGTGTGTACATATATATATATATATATATATATATATATATATATATATATCAAACAATATATCAATATATATACATTTGATATCAGCGAATAGTACTGACCTACAGAATACAGTTAACCTGTCACTAATACCACACAATCAAAAAACCCATGGAGCAATTCCGTTTTTTTTCCCGTCATCCTGATGGTAGCCCCGGTAATAAGGAGAAAGCTGTCATGAATGGTGCTTATGAATATGCCACACTGCTTGGTCTGGTAATAATAACCTGCAAATAGTCCAAAACTACAACAGTCACATAAATCGGCGTGTCTGACACTACTTTATTCTGCCCTCAGAAATGGCAGCATAAATGGGCTGACAGGTTCCCTTTGTATAGCTACTGTTAACATTATGTGTCGGCTGTATTTTGCTTTTCTAACTTGATGGAGCTTTTGCAGAGTTTCTCATTATTTTAACTACAGCTGTCAACATTTCACCTCAAAAATGACATCATGTATTTACAGAACAAAAAGGAAACTTCAAAGTTGACTGAGTCATTTCTAAGATAAAAAATATATAGACCAAAGTATGAAAAAAATGCAATGTAAATTGCCTTCTATTTGTCTGCTTCACAATGCAGTTTCAGAGCATAGACAGTAAATGTTATACATAAGGGTACATATAATTTATAACTCTTTTATGGGTCTTCAAGTGCTTTATTTTATTTTTCAGAAACAAAGTAGTTACAAGTGTTAAATGGAGTTCTAAAATAAAATTTGGATTTAAGATCATATTACTAGGACATTTTTTTAAACATTTTTTACATATAATTGGTTGCAAGTGCCTTAACATACCTAAAGTGACATGCACAATGTCCTACACGGTAAACATTTAAACCAGCAGGTAGTCACCAAGTCCTTCAGAATGATTGATGTTCATGGCTTTGGCTAATTTGGGTGTCCTGTCCCATTGCTCCTTACTTAAGAACTAAGGGCAACATGTATGAATCCTGGTGCTGACAGGCCAGTTCTAAATATCTCTAAGGTAGTGTAGACTGCACCAGAATGTATGAACCTGTCCTTCTGCAGGTCATACATACAGACACATTGTAGGTCCACTACGACAACGTAGGCTCAGGCACCACCTTTACCCTGGTCTGGTTGTTCTAACAGTTATGCGCCTAGGTTTGGTGTCAAAGAATCATAAATGTGTCTAATTCTACAAATGAGGTGCGACACGTCCCCAGAACGCCCCTAATCTTGGAGTGTGATTGTTCATATATCTATAGAACAGGGTGCCGACAGCTTTTTGGTGCAAAGTACGCCAGAAAACAGGTGCAGCCCCGCTCATACATGTTGCCTTAAGATTTGAGTAGCAAATGAAAAGCACAATGAAATATGTAATATATGAAATATATTTATATATATATATATATATATATATATATATATATATATATATATATACACACACATATATATATATATATATATATATAAAAGTTTTTTTGTCCAGCGTTTTTCCTTTGATATTCAATGTTGCTTAACTGATTTGAATGCAAAATCAGAGTTTACAGTATTTGAAGGACCAGAGACATTCTGTACAGAAACTATTAAAAAGAGAAAAGATTCTCTCAGCAGAAAGTATTTTTATAAGTAAGAGCTGAGAGTGAGCTCGAAGTGCTTCAAAAGGAATGGATATCACTTAACAGCATACTTTATAATCGAGAAAATATACGATATCCATATGAACTGAATCGAAATGCAAGCTGTACTCCATTGAAGGTGACGATAAGCTATATTTTTTGCTTATTGAGTTTACAAAGTTTTCCACCAAGTGTTACCAGTTGCACTCGTTTCTCTTTTTTATTATTTCACTATTATGTATTTTCAGTAAGGGTGCTTTCAGAAATATTGCGGCAAAAATCACGGTAAAATCGCGATTTTTACCGCGATTTTTGCCACATTTGTTGTGCAGCAATGTACACCATTAATTGCTGTGCCTTCCTGCACAAAAAACGCATCAAAAATGCACCAAAAATGCACTGTGTGAAAGTACCTTAAATGTGTGCTTTTAATAACTGCCTAATGGCATACAGTGGGTGAAATAAATATAAAAACACATCCCCAATTTTCTAAGTAAATATATTCCTAAAGGTGCTATTGACATGAAATTCTAAGATGTCGGTAACAACCCATCCAAACCATAGATGTCAATAAATGAAATTATGTGTAATGAGTAGTGTTGAGCGATTGCGTTGGCTATCAAGATCGAGCGATAGTCGATAGTCGGCCGCTATCGATAAGGTTTTTCGATAGTGAGCATCGATTATGAGCGATTACCATTAAAGTCTATGGGAGAGCAACAACACCTTCATTGTTACACCCAAACAAGGCTGGAGAAGCTGAAATTAACATCCACAACAGTCAAATGGATACGTGCTACATCTTAGGCAACACACTTAGGTTATAAAAGTCACAGAACCTTTCAATTCACCTGTGGTGAATATAGAATTGCTGTTTTAGATTTACGTAGATGCTGCGTCATGAACAATGCTGGGTGTGCAAAAGTCAAAAAAACACGTAACTGTTATGTTTTGGTATATTAAACGGTATTTTTTGCACCTTTCAATTCACCTGTGGTGAATATAGAATTGCTGTTTTATGATTTACGTAGAGGCTGCGACAATGAACACTGCTGGGGGTGCAAAAAGTCAAAAACACGTAACTGTTATGTTTTGATATAATAAACGGTATTTTTTTGCACCTTTCAATTCACCGGTGGTGAATATAGAATTGCTGTTTTAAGATTTACGTGGATGCTGCGTCAATGTACGATGCTGGGTGTGACAAAAGTCAAAAACACGTAACTGTTATGTTTTCGTACGATACACGGTATTTTTGGCAACAAACAACCTGTGCTGACTACAAGATTGCTGTATTGTAATTTAACTGCAAGGTGGATATATCAACAGTCACAGGTGTAATAGGTAAAATTGAAAATGAACACCTATCTGAAATGTATACTGATAATAAAAGTGGAGTTTTGCAGCTAACAAGAGACCTGCAGTTACTAGAAATTATGTGAATCCAATAAAAGTTCAGTCTGCACAATATCCATGAAATATTTCAATAGCAAAATGTAAATAATAAAGATATACAAATACAATTTCTACACTAAGTCTTGGTGAACTTTATCCAGTGTTCTTTTTAGATAGAGCTTGTCTGTGTTCGCCCGCGGGGCCCCCCCCCGCTCCCACCGCCGTGAATTTACAGCGGTAGATGCTGATTTAATATTCTCTACATTACTACATTTAATCTTCAAATCTTTAATCTAACTATCTTGGAAGGTTCACAGCTAATAGTAGAGGTTTCTCTGTGCAGAAATAGTCTAATTTCGCTGAGCTGTTTGGCCACAGGCAGAGCGCAGGTCCTATCCCTATGAGACGCTGAGAGACACTGAGGCTGGAACAGGAAACGCTGTTCTATGTAAACGAGGTCATGTGATTTTTCCAGCCAATCGCAACCATACACATCCCAGTCATGATGTCGCACACACATCTCACCCTGCTCTATTCTGTAATCTGATTTGCTGGCCGCCAAAATTACAGGAAGCGCCGAAAAGGCGCGATCTTAATAGATGATGCTCAGATTTTAACCTTAATTATCGCATGATCTGGAAATTTCGATCACCATAAAAACCTTGCCAATTTCAACTTTGTCGATAAAAATCGCTCAACACTAGTAATGAGAAATGACACAGGTAAAAAGTGTTGAATACATGAAGAAAAACAGGTGCAAAAAGCCATGGAAAGTCATGAGACCAGTAGAAATCTATCAGTAATTAGAAAGCAATTTAGTAATTTAGTGAAGCAGCCGGGCTGTCAGGTATTCACACCTGCTGCACTGATAGCAGGCAGAAGGGGCTCGCTCCTTCTGTCTGTGCCTTAGCTGTGGCATTCGTGATAGATCGCAACATCTAAGGGTTAATCATCTGTGACCAGAGCTCAATCCAGCCATGGGTGATGCTTCAAAAGGCAAGGGATCCGCTTGTGAGCCCGCTCAATGTGCAGGACGTACCGGTACGTCTATTTCTGGGAAGGCATTCCCGCTAGGACGTACCGGTATGTCCAATGTCGGGAAGGGGTTAAAGGGGTTGTCTCACTACAAGGATTGCTTTTTATGTTAAAAATCTTGCAAAAACAAGTCACTTTGCAATATGTGTCCATTAACAAAGTCCTAGATATCCCCTCTTGTATAGGCTGCATCAGCTCCTCCGGTCGCTATAGATACAGACCTGTTTGAACTCTCCTGATTGGCTGCCAGAGCTGATCGCTATAACTAAAGACCTGGTGTCCTCAGCAGCTCATCATTGCTGGTCAGTAGTAGCAAATAAAGCCAATAAACACTGTCGGCCATATGTATGAAAACTGTTTAGGTCTAAAACTCACTTTTTTGCCCATAGTATCCTATGGGCAAAAAAGTGAGTGTTAGACCTCTACAGTTTTCATACATGTGGCCCTGAAGTCAAAAATGAAACAGAGAACAGGACTGAGGTAAGATGAATCTATTTAGTGAGACAACCCCCTTAAGTTACAGTGCTTGGAATATCGTGAAAAACTGCACTCTATTCTCAAAGTGCAAAACAGTTTTGTCCATAGTGGGTAAAAATTTTGGTCCACTCTGTTTGGTAAAACCTCAACAAAATGCAACTTGTACCATACCCGCAAGTGCTAATATTTATGAATGCACACTTATGGCGACATGAATGAACAGAGCTGGACAGTTTTTTAGTACGCTTTGCGGCAAAAAAACCCTGTTGTTGCCCCGGTTCGACATACTTCTAAAAGGTCTTTCACCAAAAACATCTGACACCCTCAACAGTTTTGTCTGCACCAAATCTGAGAGAGCGTGTCGCGCCAGATTCATAAGATTAGACACATTTATGAATGTGGCTCGACAGAATGTGGTGCAAAAGTATCGGACTAATCCATGCCAATTTCAAAGTGACGAGGCTGAGACAAATTTTGGCACAGACACTTTCTGCACCACTTTTTGGCGCATGTTTGTGTCTCACAACAGGACACATTTATAAAGTGCTGTGAGACACTTTCATACATACAGACAAATGCTACACTAACCTTCTGAGAAGTACGACTGTCTAGTCTGCACCAGTTTTCATACATGTTGCATACATGAAGATGCTTTTAAAGGAACCTTTTCTGCTGATTTTGCTACAAGGGTATGTTCACACTGCGTTTTTGGATACGATTTCGGGTCCGTGTTGGACCCGAAAATCGCATCCAAAAGCGTAGCGTCGTGTTTCGATCCATGTTTGAGGTAGCAGGATTGCACCCTATAGTTTTTTATTGGGCTCCTACTGCGTCTTTCGGACCAAGAACATGTCAATTCTTGGAATGGATCCAAAAGACAGATCTGAAAGATGTAGTGAGACACGCATCAATGATCACTCGTGTGAACGCCGATGCGTTTCTTCTACTATTAGCAATGTAAATCACATTGCTATTTGTTAGCTGCGTGTTTGGGTCCGTTGGGGTCCGAAAGACGGATCCAAACATGCAGATAAAAGTGTATGTTACACAGAGTAAAACACGCTGTGCGCACATACCCTTAGGGTATGTTCACACAATGTTCTGCGGTGCATACATTATGTGCCGCAGAACATCGTGTCTTTCAGGAGCTGGCGCTGATACGTGCGTACTCCTGCGGCGTACTGATTACCGTAATTTCGGCTCGCATCTCGTCCGTATTGGAGAGCAAATATGTGGCGAAATGTGCGTCGAAATTACCCCGTGTGAATATAGCCTTAAAAGCCTCAGCCTTTTTTCTTGCATCATATTACATTGTGGCAATTCAGATGAATTGCTGTGAATGCAATACAAGGATGCCCTTACTTTGCCAGAACAGTAGCCAGCTCTGTATACTGGCTCGTAGAGGAAGGGTCCTTGGTGCAGACCCCCGCTGTGATGTTCACATATATACATCATACAATAGGACACATGGACAGAGGTTGTCCTCCTCTAATGTTTTAGATAATTCATCAAATGATGCAGTTATCTCTTAGTAATTCAAATATTTTTACTTCTTTTATAAGGAAAAAACAATAGAACCTACTAGTTTTACTCCCATACAGATATCCTGATTTCAATTCTGAGTCAACGGATACAGCATTGCACAGTTCAAGCAAGAATAAAACATACACAGTGCACCACCTAGTGAAAATCTGGAATATTACTCCCGGCACATCCTAATGAAATGGAAATCCCTTTGCATAGAATGTATTACAAGGCTTGAGTTTAGCAGGTTAAATAAGAGATTTAATTTATGGTATTAATGGCTGTAAATAAAGACTAAAGAATACCGTGATGATTTTATATTTTCATGCAGAAATTATGTGAACTTCCAGAGACAACTACACATAAAAGAAATAGCAATGTCTCAGCTTATGGGAGATGCAGAGGCAGAATTAAAGGGGTTGTCCACTGTATACTGTTTCTGTTTATTATGTATATAATAACAAATCTTACAATCTTCTAATATACTGTACATGTATTAAAAATTCTTCTCTTATACTTCTTGTACACTAATGCAGTATGCCACTATCTAAAAATAATGGTACAGCCTGTATTCTAGTCCACCAAAATGGATCCTATGGAGTAAAAGCAGAATCACACGGCTGATTTGGATGCTGATTTTTTAGCATCAAAATCAGCGTCAAATGCTCGTCATATGCAGCAGTTTCAGACGAGGATTTGACAAGGATTTGATAAGGTTTCTGAGCAGGCTCGGACTGGGCCGCCGGGGGACCGGGGAATCCCTGGTGGGCCCCCCCGAGCCGCTGTGGGCCCCGGAGGCAGTGCCGCCGCTCCCCGGGGCCGGCCGCACCTCCGGTCCCTGAATGCCCGGGACCCGCGTCCCGAGCGCCCAGAGACCGGCCCGGGTGTTGGGGACTAATGGCCCCGACTCCCGGGGCTGCGCGGTGTCAGCGGAGCACAGCGACACTAGCGCTGCGCTCCGCTGATGTCCCTGGCAGGCTGAGACGTTAGGCCTTCAGCCTGCCCGGGCGCCGGCCCCTACTGCTGACGTAGGCGGCGCGGTGACATCACTTCACCGCGCCGCCTATGCAGGGCGGCAGTACGGAGGCGGGCGGCAGCTCGGAGCGGCCGGAGCAGGAGACGAAGCGGGTGCAAGGTAAGTGATTGATTGTTGTTTTTTTTTTTTTAAAAAACCTACCTTCAGGGGGGCCCTGGCTAAAAGAAAGGGGGCCCTGGCTACAAGGGGGGCCCCGGCTAAAACAAATGGGTGCCCTGGCTACAAGGGGGGCCCTGGCTAAAAGAAAGGGGGCCCTGGCTACAAGGGGGGCCCTGGCTAAAAGAAAGGGGGCCCTGGCTACAAGGCGGGCCCTGGCTAAAAGAAGAGTGACTCAACAGAAAAGACGTCTCCTGAGAGTCCCTGATTTCAGGGGTTATTTTTTATATTGTAATGTGATGGTGACCTGAGCTGGTGTCAGACAACTATGTGGTCTCTATATGGCGGTGTTGTAGGTTATACCTGAGCTGGTGTCTAATCTCTATGTGGTCTCTATATGGTGGTGTTGTAGGTTATACCTGAGCTGGTGTCTGACCTCTATGTGATCTCTATAAAGCAGTGTTGTAGGTTATACCTGAGCTGGTGTCTGACCTCTATGTGGTCTCTATATGGCGGTGTTGTAGGTTATACCTGAGCTGGTGTCTGACCTCTATGTGGTCTCTATATGGTGGTGTTGTTATACCTGAGCTGGTGTCTGACCTCTATGTGGTCTCTATATGGCGGTGTTGTAGGTTATACCTGAGCAGGTGTCTGACCTCTATGTGGTCTCTATATGGTGGTGTTGTAGGTTATACCTGAGCTGATGTCTGACCTCTATGTGGTCTCTATATGGCAGTGTTGTAGGTTATACCTGAGCTGGTGTCTGACCTCTATGTGTTCTCTATATGGCGGTGTTGTAGGTTATACCTGAGCTGGTGTCTGACCTCTATATGGTCTCTATATGGCAGTGTTGTAGGTTATATCTGAGCTGGTGTCTGACCTCTATGTGGTCTCTATATGGAGGTGTTGTAGGTTATACCTGAGCTGGTGGCTGACCTCTATGTGGTCTTTATATTGCGGTGTTGTAGGTTATACCTGAGCTGGTGTCTGACCTCTATGTGGTCTCTATATGATGGTGCTGTTATACCTGAGCTGGTGTCTGACCTCTGTGTTCTCTATATGGCGGTGTTGTAGGTTATATCTGAGCTGGTGTCTGACCTCTATGTGGTCTATATATGGTGGTGTTGTAGGTTATACCTGAGCTGCTGTCTGACCTCTATGTGGTTTCTATATGGCGGTGTTGTAGGTTATACCTGAGCTGGTGCCTGACCTCTATGTGGTCTCTATATGGCAGTGCTGTAGGTTCTATCTGAGCTGGTGTCTGACCACTATGTGGTGTCTATATGGCGGGGTTGTAGGTTATATCGGCGTTAGTATAGTGGCAGTGTACACGTGTCCCTGATTGTAAGAGTGAGGGAACACCTGATCCTGTGATAGGAGTTAGACTTTTACTTTCTTCTGGTGTTTATTTTAGAAGGTGGTGAGCTGCGTGACCTAGAGAAACGTGGAGGGGATATTGTGTGTGGGTGTGGGGGGGGATATTGTATGTGGGTGGGGGGGATATTGTATGTGGGTGGAGGGGATATTGTATGTGGGTGGAGGGGGATATTGTATGTGGGCCGGTGGGGGATATTGTATGTGGGTGGAGGAGGATATTGTATGTGGGTGGAGGGGGATATTGTATGTGGGTGGAGGGGGATATTGTATGTGGGTGGAGGGGGATATTGTATGTGGGTGGAGGGGATATTGTATGTGGGTGGAGGAGGATATTGTATGTGGGTGGAGGGGGATATTGTATGGGGTGGAGGGGGATATTGTATGTGGGTGGAGGGGGATATTGTATGTGGGTGGAGGGGGATATTGTATGTGGGTGGAGGGGGATATTGTATGTGGGTGGAGGAGGTTATTGTATGTGGGTGGAGGGGGATATGGATGGAGCTACTTAGCCCTGTGTCTATGATATGTTAGACTGACAAATGTGTGACTACATTGTAGTACACAATACAGTTCAGTACAGTAGGGTGGGCCCCCCAAGATCAACTCCCCTGTGGGCCCCAGACCCCCCAGTCCGACACTGTTTCTGAGAGGCGTGTTTTTTGGCGCGTTTCTGACGTGGTTTTCATTCTGACACTCAAATATTATGGCAGGGCGTCAAAATAGTGTTAAAAAATGCATCACCCTTGTGGACAAGGTTTTGAAGCTCTCCATTGATATCTATGTGGATTTTCCTCAATGAAAATACTTCAAGAATTGACATGAAACTTCTTTTTTTAAAAGAAGCACAGAGAACGTATGGCAAAACTATATCCTATGAGCTACATGGTTTTCCATAGGAATGTAAATGAACTTGGAGTGTTTTGGAGGTATTTTGGACGTGGAAAATATTCCAAAACAGCACTAAAAACGATGTCCAAATCAGCCGTGTAAACGTACCCTAACTGTATGGACTGAACATGGCGTCAGTCATGTAACCTCTTGGCAGTCAGTAACAGGGTTACATTACATCTATAGGGTAACAGAATAGGAATAATGGTGCAATCTTTACTATTAATATGGTTATCCCAGCAACTTCTCATTGTGTGGATTTACTTCTATAACTGCTGTCTCTCTATGGGATTTCATGCTGTTAATAAAGTTAGCTGAAAAAAACCCAGAAGTGTTAAAAAAACGTTAAAAAATAAATAAAAATAAATAAATAAAGCAGGTGGATGAGAGAGAAGAATATGCAACTGACAGACATGATAAGACGCTGCTGGAGGTAGTAATACTGGAGAAGTTCTGCTCCTCAATCTACTGTTATCTGGATACCAGGAGTCACATAATCTGTGTGGTGGTTACATGATAAGACTCTGCTGGAGGCAGTAATACTGGAGAAGTTCTGCTCCTCCTTACACTACTGTTACCTGGATCCCAAGGGTCACATGACCTGTGTGCTGGTCACATGATCAGACGCTGCTGGAGGTAGTAATACTGGAGAAGTTCTGCTCCTCATACACTACTGTTACCTGGATACCAGGGGTCACATGATCTGTGTGATGGTCACATGATGAGATGCTGCTGGAGGTGGTAATACTGGAGAAGTTCTGCTCCTTCATACACTACTGTTACCTGGATCCCAGGGGTCACATGACCTGTGTTGTGGTCACATGATAAGACGCTGATGGAGGTAGTAATACTGGAGAAGTTCTGCTCCTTCATACACTACTGTTACTTGGATCCCAGGGGTCACATGACCTGTGTGGTGGTTACATGATAAGACGCTGCTGGGAGTAGTAATACTGGAGAAGTTCTGCTCCTTCATACACTACTGTTACATGGATCCCAGGGGTCACATGACCTGTGTAGTGGTTACATGACTGTTTAGTCCATACAGTAACTTCATGGGAGCCACTACTGTGGACAAGAATACAGGCTATACCATTTTTTTCTAGGTAGGAGTCAACTACACTGGTTTAAAGGAGATACAGGAGTAGAATTTTAACACATCTATATTAGAAAATTGTAAGATTTCCTATTATTTTCCTATGGACAGCACAGTGGCTCAGTAGTTAGCCCTGATGACTTGCAGCACTGGGGTCCTGGGTTTAAATCCAGCCAAGGACAACTACAGGGAGTATGTATGTTTTCCCCGTCTTTGCATGGTTTTCCTCTCCGTATTCCAGTTTACCCCACTCATTGAAAAAATACATAGGTCAATTTAGAATTTAGACTTTGGGCTCCAATGGAGAAAGGGACTAATGTGAATACTGACAATCTCTGTACAGCGCTGTGTAATACAATAGTGTTATATAAACAAATATAATACATAAATAATAAAGAAAATATTAGAAATTGGACAACTCCTTTAATTAGGATCTGATGCATAATAGAATAACCTTTCTGATCACATGTCAGTGTCAGCTTTCCCTGTACATTCAAGCTTTGTCCGGGCACTGAAGCAGTTTTCTGAAACATTTTATGGCTATGTTCACATCTGCATTCTATATCCCATTTTTCTGCTGAGCAATAGCAGTAAAAAACACAGAATTCAGACTATGTTGGAACCGTGAAACAACATACATTAATGGTGACGATAGATCACAGTGAATATATCTTGCAGAGGAACAGTAACATATCTATAACAAAACAACATAAAGGTGATCTTAATCACTCAAGTGATGATACAGATACGGTTCAGCCCCTCCACAGAGCAATTTTCAATAGACCACAGTGATAATTAATAGTATCTGTGGGGTTCTGTGATGGTGTCCATAATTTTACCCAAAAAATTGTGCTATATGCTGCACCATTTTGGCTATACGATGCAAACATACCCTTATATACTGTACATCCACACAAGCTCCATAAACTACAGTACATGCTCCATCAGAATGTGCATTGACATACCAATCCCTCGAAGTAATGCATCTGATATTCGTGCATTTTATTGTTCCCTGGTGCTACTACCATATACATTTCTGCAAGAGCCCAAGAAACAGGAAGTTAACTAGATGCCAACTGTCCATTGACTATATACATCAGGTGAAATAAGTATTGAACACATCACCAGTTTTCAAAGTAAATATATTTCTTAAAGTTTGAAATTCTCACCAGATGTCAGTAACAACATCTCCAATCCACACAGGCAAATAAATCAAACCTTAGCAGTGTGTTTGGGATCATGGTCTTGCAGAAATGTCCACGCTTCATCTTCATCATCCTGGTAGATGGCAGCAGGTTTTTATCAAGAATATCTCAGTACATTTGTCCATTCACCCTTCCATCAATTATGTGAAGTTTGCCAGAGATATATACTGAAAAACCGCTCCACACCATGATGTTCTTACCTTCCAACTCCACTGTTGCTGTGGTGTTTTTGTGGTGATATGCAGTTGCCTTTTGGCCTCCAAACATGGTGTGTATTATGGTATCTAAAGAAATCAATTTTGGTCTCATCTGACCAGACTATATTTTCCCAGTCTTTTACAGGTTTGTTTAAATGATTTGTTCAGCAATGGAGTCTTGCGTGATTAGCATGCATGCATACAGGCAGTGATGGTTGAGTGCATTACTTATTGTTTTCTTTGAAACACTGATGATATCAGGTTACACTCATCAATCATCCGAACCTCCCATGCCCGTCTCAAAGATTTCACACGTGCTGCACCAGTTCTCTGGAACATGTGATCAGGCACCCTCACAACCCTCATAGTTTTAAGAGGGTTCTCAGTCTGGCATATCAAGATCCCTAATTGCTAACCCCCACCTGTTATCACACTTATCTGTCACTCCCAACACGAGGGCATTTACAGGCACTTATCTGGGTATAGATGTACTGTCAGGGTGGCAGGTTCACACAACTTTTATGTAAACCACCCCATATTGATTTAAAATGGCTGGACCATTGTAAACCTAGCACTTCTCACCCTTCATCTCCCCCAAGCACCCTCATAGATTGTAAGCTCTCGCGAGCAGGGTCTTCACACCTTGTGTCTTATGTGTAAGTACTTTTAGTGTGTAATGTCTGTATGTATACCCTCTAAATTGTAAGTGCTGTGGAATATGTTGGCGCTATAGAAATAAAGATTATTATTATTATCTAGTCACATGCATGGCTCAGGTGGGATTTTGGCCCATTCTTCATACAAACACTCTTCAAATCCTGAATGTTCCATGGGCTCCTTCTATGAACTCTGAGCTTTAGATCCTTCCATATACTTTCTATTGGGTTCAGGTCAGGTGATTGGCTGGGCCATTCTAGCAGCTTTTATTTTCTCTGAAACCAATTGAGAGTTTCATTGGCCGTATGTTTGGGATCATTGTCTTGCAGAAATGTCCACCCTTGTTTCATCTTCATCATCCTGGTAGATGGCAGCAGATTTTTATCAAGAATGTCTCAATACATTTGTCCATTCATCCTTAAATTATATGAAGTTTGCCAGAGCCATAAACTGAAAAACATCTCCACACCATTATGTTCTCACCTCCAAATTTCACTGTAGGTATAGTGTTTTTAGGGTGATATGCAGTCGCCTTTTGGCTTCCAAACATGGTGTGTATTATGGCATATAAAGAAATCAATTTTGGTCTCGCCTGACCAGACTATATTTTCCCAGTCTTTTACAGGTTTGTTTAAATAATTTTGTTTAGCAATGAGGTCTTACATGATAAGCATGCATGCATACAGGAAATGATGATTGAGTGCATTACTTATTGTTTTCTTTGAAACAATTGTAGCTGCTGATTCCAGGTCTTTCTGTAGCTCTCCACATGTGGTCCTTGGCTTTTGGACAATTCTTCTGATAATTCTTTATTTTCTCTCTCTGAAATATTGCAGGGAGCATCTGGTTATCGCCGGTTTATGGTGAAATGATGTTCTTTTCACTTCTATAATCTAAACATAGAAGTTTAGAAATTCTTCTGTAACCATTGCCATCAGTATCTTTTGCAACGATAAGGTTGCAAAGGTCTTGAGACAGCTCAGTGGTTTTACCTATCATGAGATGTTTCTTGTGTGGCACCTCGGTAATGAAATGCCTTTTTATAGGTCATCAGTTTAAACAGCTAATATTATGTTTCACTAAATGGCAGGATTGCTTTCTAATTACTGATAGATTACAGGACTTTCCATTGCTTTTTGCACCTCTTTCTTCATGTGTTCAACACTTTTTCTCTGTGTCATTTCTCATTACTACACATAACTTAATTTATGGACATCTATGGTTTGATCTCTTTGCCTATGTGGATTGGTTGGCTGTTACCGACATCTGGTAAGCATTTCAAGTCAATAGCACCTTTAGAAATATATTTACTTAGATAATTGGTGATGTGTTCAGCGCTTATTTCACCTGCTGTATGTCCTGGTGCTTGATATCTAACTCTGTATACCATAAATTGTCCATGCAAAGTTTGAAGTTGCACAGTGCAGCTGCAAGAGTGGATAGTTGGTTGTCAATGGCAGTGGCAGCAGGGCTTTCCACTGAGAAGGCAGGGATGGTTTATAAGTACTCAATGAGCATTGTATACACTTTGTATATGAAGGATGCCTTCCTGCTTCCAGGGACTAATGGTCACGTGCCTACTAGGAGTGTACAGTTAGTGTTGGGGACTATATTTTCCCTGTAACTAGGGCTTTCTGAACTTATGGGGGAGAAGATATGTAAAATAAAAATAAAAAAAATACTGACAGCCCAAACCACAACTGTTAGCCCTGCCCCCAACAATCATAAAATTATATCACCAATACGAAAACATTCGCAATGGTAAAGTAACACAATTATACATTTATTTTAGTGCCATAATATAAAAAGTACATAAATATAAAGACTTATGTATCACAGAAAACAGAGGGAAAAATTTGTAGAATAACGGTGTGTGAAAAAGTATATAGTATTCAAACCTGCACAAATGAACTGGGTCATAAAGTGGGGGTAAACGACCTGGTCAGGAAGTGGTTAAGCAAACAAGTACCAGACAGAACAAAAAATGGCGCTTGTGCTTCGCTGTAATTGACAATATCAGCAGTAAACCTCATTGGAATACTTAGCGAGATTTTTCCGTTTATTTACTTTTATGGCTTTATCAAGGGCTCTCTAATAAGCGACTTCTGGCAAACACTTCCATCACTGTTGCTCTCTGCGGCAGGATGTGCTATCACACCCAGATCTAAAGTGCTGACGTTCTCTGTTAGTAAACAAGTTAAAAACTACAGTCTGACTACTGGCTGCTTCAGCCTGTACAACCCCGAGAGTGTAGAAGAGCAAGCAGAAATGTGTGTGATATTAGACGCAGCAAGGGGGTCTATTGTCCTCAGCGGTTTTATTTAATGAGCAATTTCTCTGTATAGTGTTATTTTAGGACTAGAAACATTCCAGCAATACAACAATGCATAAAGAATTCAAGGGCATCTTCTCTGTTAGCTCTTTAGTAGACTATAGGTTGTTTTTTTATGGCAGCTTGTGGTTTACTGACAAGTTTACAGGTAAAAAGCAGGGAATTTGATATTGGTTTCAACCCTACTTGCGTATTTTCAGAATGCCTAAAGTGATTTATAATAATAACAACATTATAAGTCATAGTTTTCATTTTCTTATCTGTAAATAATAATTGTATAAATATCACATTGAAATGTCAGAACCTACAGGATTGAAGTCTGGTTCTTATAAAAAATAAATAGTAACCTGTTCGTGCCCCATTTAAAAAAAAAAAAAAAAAACAACCTATACCTACCTCCCTCCGCTCCTCTGAACCATAGCCCTCTAAATTGTAAAGTTCTGAAGAATATGTTGGCGCTATATAAATAAATGATTATTATTATTATTATATCTGAGTCTTTCCAGTCTTCTGTCTACCTTCTGTCTTCTTCCGAACTAGTTTGTCACTGCTGAAGCCAATCAGCCGCATGCCTCTGTTTGAAGAAGTGGCACCTGACCACTGCAGTCAATCAGTGGTAGTGCTGCTTTTATTTGCAGGTGCTGTATTTTACAATTTTATGCTCTAGATCAGGGGTGGGCAATTAATTTTTCCATCGGGCCGCATGAAAAAGTGCGATGCTTTTGAAGGGCCGGACTAATAAAAACATAGGGTGAACGGGGGGAAAAAATCGTTTTTTGGGTGATTATTTTTGTGGAAACTTACTGGGGGATGTATCAAAATTTTACCTTTGCTTAATCATGTACACAGTAAGGCAGGTATATACAGCTCTCCTTAGTAAGGTAGGTATGTAGATGTATGTCCCCTCAGTCAGTCAGGTATATACAGCTCCCTCAGTCAGTCAGGTATATAGATATAGGTACCCGCAGGCAGGGGATATAGATAGATACAAGCTCCCACACAGGCAGGATATAGATAGATACAGCTCCCCACGGCAGGTATTTAGATACAGCTCCCCAAAAGGCAGGTATATAGATAGGTTCAGTCCCCTCAGGCAGGAATATAGATCGGTACAGCCCCCCCCAGGCAGGAATATAGATAGGTACAGCTCCCCACAGGCAGGAATATAGATAGGTACAGCTCCCCACAGGCAGGAATATAGATAGGTACAGCTCCCCACAGGCAGGAATATAGATAGGTACAGCTCCCCACAGGCAGGTATATAGATAGGTACAGCTCCCCTCAGCCAGGAATATAGATAGGTACAGCTCCCCTCAAGCAGGTATATAGATAGCTATAGCTCCCCTCAAGCAGGTATATAGATATAGCACCCCTCAGGCAGGTATATTTAAGGCTCCAAACAGGCAGGTATATAGCTATTTAGGGCTCCATACAGGCAGGAATATAGTTAAAGCTCCACACAGGCAGGTATATAGCTAGTTCGGGCTCCATACAGGCAGGTATATAGTTAAAGCTCCACACAGGCTGGTATATAGCTCGTTAGGTCTTCCCACAAGCAGGTAGGGCTTCCCACAGGCAGGTATATAGACAGGGCTTTCCACAGGCAGGTATATAGACAGGGCTTCCCACAGGCAGGTATATAGACAGGGCTTTCCACAGGCAGGTATATAGACAGGGCTTTCCACAGGCAGGTATATAGATAGGGCTTCCCACAGGCAGGTATATAGATAGGGCTTCCCACAGGCAGGTATATAGCTGCTTCCCACAAGCAGGTATATAGATAGGGCTTCCCACAATCAGGTATATAGATATGGCTTCCCACAATCAGGTATATAGCTGCTTCCCACAGGCAGACATATAGATAGGGCTTTCCACAGGCAGAAAGATGGGGCTTTCAGGCAGGCACATCGAGAGGGCTTCCCTCAGGCAGGCATATAGGTAGGGCTTCCCACAGGCAGGTATATAGTTTTATGACCAAAATAACAAACACTAATACTCACCTTGGCTTACCTGCTTCCTGGCCGAGCGCGCTCGTCTTCTATCCGAGGAGCTTCCCGGGCTGGTGGGCGTGATGACGTCATGCCGCCAGCGCCGGGACGCTCCTCCGGCAGCTCCTGGGCCCGCACAGAGTTATTACTCTGTGTGCGCCCAGGAGAGGCAGCGGCGCGGTGAGCGGAGTTCATCGCGCCGCTGCCTAATTCACCAGTAATAGTAGCGCTGACGGCCCGCCGCGGCCTCTCAGCAATACCCGGCCGTACTTTGCCCAGGTCTGCTCTAGATGCTGCAGATCATCATAATACACATTTTAGATGCTACACACCTGTATGAAAAGATTCAGAGAACTGATGGTAGTGAGGAATCTACTCCTATTTTAAAAAGAGGTTCTGCAACAGGTCACTACACATCAGGTCTCTACTATATGTGGCAGAGTGGATGCAGAAATATGCATGTTTCTGCCACTAGACTATGTGAAGCAGAGGAAATGTCCTTTTCTGCTAAATGTTTTGAATTGTAAACCTGAAGAAGGACCTGGTTGGAAATGGGGGAAAAGTTCAACTCCAATCCAGATCTTGATTCAATTAGACAAATTAAGTGACACCAGGGAGAACGCAAACTAATGTGTAAGCTCTTGCAGACTGGGTTGCTGGGCTATTGATGGTTCTTTCTCTGAGACTGGATGCTGTTAACCTGATAAAGAAAGGACTAGAGGACACTGTTATGAATGCTTTGGTTTGTGGTGCTAGGCCTAGCAGTATGCCTCGCAAATATGGTAAAATCATTGTTCAAGTCCAGCACCCATTGGGTGCTGTGTAAAATTATCAAATTTACGATCATATTTCTCGGCACGTACTGTATGCACATAAATAGAAGTGACCTGTCACTTGTTTCAGGTGCTTATACAACAAACCTCAAACAGTCACACTCCACACTCCACTATGGTGAAGACCAAAGAGCTGTCGAACGATACCAGAAACAAAATTATAGTGCGACTGTTTGAGGTTGTGGACAGGTGTCATTTATACTGATAACAAGTTCAAACAGGTGCTATTACTACAGGTAGTGAGTGGAGGACAGAGGAACTTCTTAGGCTATGTTTACACGGCTTAAAATGTGATTTATCTTGCCCGTATTTCGCGTCGTACTGCACGAAATACAGGGCAAGATACGTCCCAATCATTACGGTAATCCACAGTTCTATGGATTACGTCTCCTCACAATACGGCGAGCGTGGAGAGAAGTGACATGTCAATTATTCACGGCCTATACGTGCCGTGAATAATGAATGTCTATAGGGCCAGTGGGCTGCTGCCCTGCACCCGCTCCCGAGCACACAGCGTAATTGTGGGACGAAATACGTCCCACAATTATGCCGTGTGAACATAGCCTAAAAGAAGAAGTTACAGGTCTGTGAGAGCTAGAAATCTTGCTTGTCTGTAGGTGACCAAATAATTATTTTCCAGTATAATTTGCAAATAAATTCAGACAATGTGATTTTCTGGATTTGTTTTCTCATTTTGTCTCTCATAGTTGAGGTCTACCTATGATGTCAATTACAGGCCTCTCTCATCTTTTTAAGTGAGAACTTGCACAATTGGTGGCTGTCTAAATACTTTTTTCCCCACTGTAAGTGTGGCACATTTTTAAGGTTGTCTTGGCTATGTTTAAGCTGAAGAAGCGGTGGCGAAACGCGTCAGGGAGCGGGTGCACGCAAGCTTTTGAGTCCCTTATCATGGGTGAATTGATTGTTATACTTTACTCTTGCCTTGATGTCTTCATTATGTATTTTTGACTTTGATTACAGACATATATATGGTTATATTTAATGATATATTTATGACATCGGTCATGATTGACTCTACTTGTTGTTGTCCCTTGTTTTGTTAGTTCCATCGTCCTGTTATTTATTTTGCTATATGTGTTTTTTTTTCTTTGTTTTCTTCTTTGTTCTTTGTATTTTTGGTTTTTCAATTTTTAAGTTATTATGAATAAAGATTTATATATTTTTACTTTTTGGGATCAAATCCTCTTCTTTCTTTGTTTAAATGTACTATTTTGAATGATATTACCAGTTTATTTTGTTTTCCTTTGAAAACTTGGTCCAATGTATCTTTGAGTCCTGTGTGTGTTAATACACGTCTATTATACGCTGGGAGAAAGAAGTGACATGTCACTTCTTCCGGGCTTTTATGCGCCGGTGATAATAGAAGTGAATGGGGCCAGCCCCCCTCCGCGCTTTAGAAGTACGTTTCTGCCCAGCGTGTACTTCTAAAACACCTAGTGTATTGTGGCGCGTACAGTACGGACCACAATACGCCGTGTGTACATAGCCTTAGACAGTATTGATAAATCTGCCCTAGTGTGTACCATCCTGCTAACAACTACTCTAGGGTGTGTAGAAGCATTTTGTAATACACATTGAACTCAATAACAAAACAAAATGATGTAAGCTCAGTGGCCCCCTCTAGTGGTGGCTGCAGGCAGCCAAAATGTTACATTTGAGATCTATAATTAGGAAGGGCTGAGTAGAAAACCTGCTACAACCGCTGAAAAGATATATCAAGGAATTATTTATCACAGAGATTTGGACCTAAAAATGAAAGGGTGGACATTTACTTTAAGGCAGTTTTGCATCTAGGAAGAAGGCATATCCTGCGGAAAACAAGATTGTTCTGGGTAAGGTTAAGTGTAAAAACTAAAAATAGGTACTTGTTTATTTAGTTAAGACTTAACATAGAAAAAAAGCAGCACCCAGCTGCACAATACTTAATATTCAAGTATATCTCTGAAAGAGCAGCCACATGTGAGAGTCATTCTGCCTCATAACAAAGACCATTGGCTTAGAGTGTATTGTGCTGGACTGGCCTTCGGATACCATTGTGATAATGTAATGTTGTCAGAGTTTCAATATACTTTGTTTTCAGTTTGTTTTGGCATGCAGTAGGGAAATGAGCAGTGTGTTACTGGCTCTTGTCTTAGATACAGAGGGAAACACGCTTCATATCATTTTCTGAGCAGACAAAAGAAAAAATAGTTGTCTGAAATATCACCATTTAAAAATTTAGTAAAAATGTATTATAACAAGACTGGTAGTTGCTGTTCATTTTATCTCATACACAAATATCTAATCAGGAATCTGATCATTTGCTATCGATAACACCACAAAGCACCAATATAAACATTTGACTTACTATCCCTTAAAGTGTTACAAGATCCCCCCGACATCAAAAAGCCCCAATATTGCACTTAGATAGGGACTGTCTTCATGAGAACCCCATGAAAGGGAACATAAGGTAGAACAAAACATATTCTTGAAACAATATTTCTTCTAAAGTTAGGCACTTTCTAATATACTGTTATTAAATGTTCTGGGACCTTCCTATAGTTCTATATCAGTTGTTTGATGACTGGAGGGTCAGGGGAAGTAAGGGACAAGATAGTACCTAAAAGTCTTGGTCATGCTCTTCCGATCAATAGTTCATAGTTGACATTCAACTCTCAACATGGTGCCTCAGTTTCCATGTGCTTATTCGCAATGGTGCCATGTGTCCACTCACAATACATTGCAGCTTTGGAAGTTTAGAAACTGCATTGTTTTAGAAATACTACCACCTTTGGCCCAAAGCCAATAAATATCCCTTTTTGCAAGTCTGTAACCCTCGACAGCAACGAGGGATATGTGTGCAGACAGCCTATAGAACACCTCACGTGACCAACAAGCCAGCTTACCATATGTGACTTCTCCATCAATTGTGCACTGCCGACTCTGAAAGTAGGAGGTGGTTATAACAATGTGACTCGACTGTGGAGATAAAAAGGGCAAAGTAAAACAGCTTTTAACTGCTGCAAAGAACCGATGCTACATACAGCCCAGGAAAAGCACAAATTAGAACAAAAACATCACTGGGAGATCAATGACGGAAGGAAATTTGTAAAAAAATGTTTTGGTTTGCTGGACAAACAGGGTGTTTATACAAAAAATGACTCCTATAGAAAGTGTATGCTACAAAATAAAAATCTTTAATGAATACTTTTTTATAAAAAATTCAGTAAAAAAATCCATATAAAATTCCATATATTCTGTAAAAAAAAATTCCATATAATCACACACCAGTTCATGGCCCAAAATGTAATATTTATAGCTTATTGTCAAGAGAAACGACCTGCAGTTCACAGATTTCTGGTCAAGTGTGCTCAGTTCCAGCATGAGGAAGGTAATCTATGGGTCAGCGAAGCAACAGGGGATGGGCGGGATGTATCCAGAAACTAATGTGAGATGCTGCTGAAGTAGTACAATATGATATGTTCAAGAGGCTGGAGTCTTTCTCTTCAGCAGCCAGGGCAATACAGAAGAGAACAGTCTGGAGTAGAGGTTAGCAATGCATGATGGGAACTGTAGTCTGCTAACCACATGAAGCCACAACCACACTTGCCCTGCCGAGGAGGACACATAGGAGGCAACAGTGTGACAACACATTAATTACACACATTTAGGATCTATTATTAGTGTTAGTCTACACAGCACGGTATTATCATCGGATTTTTGGCAGATTCAGTATTTAGAATCTGCCGAAAATCCGACGGTACCGTAACAGCCAGATTGCTATTGGATTCCCATATATTCATTTTAGGGGGCCGACGGCAAATCCGAAAACCAGCCACGGTCCAGCAATGTTAAAATGTAATTGAATTTTGGACAGCTTCTTGGACGGGTTTTCTCAATAAAGGCTTTTGCAGACTTGAGCTGTTTCTCTGTCTCTTACAGCTTCAAATCCTTCCAGTCAGGGGATCTCTTCTACCAGTAGGTGGGTCTTCCCTCACTGAAGACTGGTGACATCATCATTCTGTGTGAGCAGTGGGAGAGATTGTCACAGCTCTGCATACCTCCTGCAATGGTCAGTTCTCATGCCTGCAGAGCTGTCACCTCTCTCCACAAGCACCTTGTAACCAGAATACCTGTATTTGTGTAAACAGTTATAAATACAGCCTGAACTGATTAAACAAATTTGAGAAATGCACTCTGCTCCCCCCTCTGTTATCAGGCAGGAGGTATAGGGGTGCAGAGTGTGTAAGACTGTGTTAAATGGGGAGAGAGTGAATCTAACCGCTAGAGACTCAGTAATTGCCCAGATCCTTGATACAGAGCAGCTGTCACTGGGAGAGGAGCTCAGGCAGCCTTTACTACACAGACACAGCCAGCACAGAAAGCTGAGGCAGCTAGTTTCACTTTCATTTTACAGCTCAAAGGTGAGTAAGAACAAAGTGCACACAGCAAATCACAGCACAGGGGGCGTGTCCTGCACAGGGGGCATGTCCCTATCAGGGCTGAACTAAATATCAGTCAAACAATCACGGCAAAGGGGGTGTGGCTCGACCCCTGGCTTCAGATTTAACTCTAGACACTCACAGATTAGCTCAGAGCTGCTATACTAAATGATTTAGCTAATGCAAACCAATTGCAAAAGTGCTTATTTTTACTGTCCCCATCATTAGATATATGATCTTTGTTACAAGAAAATCCCTTTAACATTGCTGTGTAGACAAAGCCTTATACTATTGCTCTGTGTAGCTTTATTTTAGGTTTTTTTGTATGAATTCTGGAATATTCCTTTTCACTCAATATGTTTTGATAGCTTTATACTAGCAATTCAGATGATACTAAGACTATCACAGTTTTTTAATTCTGAGGTATTGTAAGTTTCGTATTTGGTAATGACTGCTGTTTTTGCAAAGATAACAACCAGAAGTAAAGTAATTTTGTTATCATGGTCAATTAGTAAGCAAAGTGACAATTTTATCATAAATGCAATTGAAAAATGTTAGTATCTCTGTATGTAATTGTCTCACAGAGAATGGGATAACAAACTGGGATTGGACAAATTAGCTCACAGAATAATAGCAAATCCCCAAATTAATAAAATTCAACACTTTATTGATATGCATTAAAACCTTAATATATATACCATATATAAAAAAACTACCCTATACGACTAATATGCAAAATCACAAATATTGTCAAGGCAGCACTATCAAAGATAGGTCATAGATAATTAGAGCACATTTATTACTATATGTATATTCTTAGATGTATATAACTCACGATTCTGTAGAGTAGACTGATGCTTCCATATCCACCTCCACAATAGGAAGAATATAACTCCACTTGCTCAAAAAAGGCTTATCTAAATATATACTAAGCCAAAAAGAAAAACACATACACCTGTACATAACTACACTAAATCAAAAGAAGGGGGGCACTTGCTCCGAAAGGGGCGACCCCACCTATCAGTAGGCTGTCCCCATGACACAAAAAAATATACTCAAGTGGTAAAGATAACAATGTACACCTCATCACTTATTGGACATAAAATTATGTCCTCAAAAGTTCCAACGCGTTTCTCCAGTAAAGATACTGGTTCATCAGGGGACAAACGATGGTATACAAACCACCTACTGGGTGGTGATGCAAAAAATGGTAGCCGATAGGGATGATAACAAGGACTAAACCCTAGTCCTTGTTATCATCCCTATCGGGATGTGGTGAGGTGTACATTATTGTCTTTACCACTTGAGTATATTTTTTTGTGTCATAGGGACAGCCTACTGATAGGTGGGGTAGCCGCTTTCGGGGCGAGTGCCCCCCCTTCTTTTGATAGGTTTAGTGTAGTTTTCTACAGGTGTATGTGTTTTTCTTTTTAGCTTAGTATATATTTAGATAAGCCTTTTTTGAGCAAGTGGAGTTATATTCTTCCTATTGTGGTGGTGGATATGGAAGCATCATTCTACTCTACAGAATCGTGAGTCATATACATCTAAGAATATACATATAGTATTAAATGTGCTCATCTTTCCTTATTGATCTAATTATCTATTACCTATCTTTGATAGTGCTACCTTGACAATATTTGTGATTTTGCATATTAGTCGTATAGGGTAGTTTTTTAATATATGGTATATATATTAAGGTTTTAATGCATATCAATAAAGTGTTGACTTTTATTAATTTTGGGATTTGCTATTATTCTCTGTATGTAATGCAAAAATATTGACTGGACTTGTTGTAACTTGTGTTGTAACTTATGATCTACTAATACATGGCCAATTTTTCATTTTAGGTGGGAATCCCTTTAATTTTCTGATGGTGAACTGTAAAGAAGTAGATAAGACAATGAAGTGACGCAGCAGTATTAGCTAGCCTGCATAACCACATTTTCACCCTACACCGTCTCCGTCTTTGTTACTTGACTTTATAACCCGGACTGTCAAAGCAACCTGTGCTACCTTGAGACAATGAATAATTTCTAAGTAGCATGCAATTTGTATTAGGATGTACATAGCAGTAATGACAAACCATGACCCGTGGTGAAAAGGGAACCACCTGTCCTCATAATGACAGATTACCTAGCTGCCTACAACAGTAAACATTACAGTTTATCATTTCCAATAGGTGCTACTCCAGCCACTGAATGACAATATACTTTGAATATGAAAATATGACCCCAATATGTTACTGTTACGGACAACCCTTTATTACTAGTGAGACAAACAAGTGATAGGAATAGTAAAAGTAAGAATATAGATATTTCTCCCCAGTCCAATATTTGCAACATTTCAAGCTTGACTATATGGGAAATCAAGTCATCTTTATAAGCTATTTCATAGCTAAATACTAACTATATGTTACTCTCTTGCATAAGAGGTGCAAATCATGGAGCTGAGCACACTCACTTGGCTAAATTGCGAGGTCCCATAGAAATGAATAGGGAGAGCTGCACAAGCATGGCCATCTCCCCGTTCTATGGGGACCAGGTCCTTTCACTTACAATGCAGCACAAGCCTTTCCAGCATGTCAGGATGGAAGCCCCGAAGTGAAGAGGAAGCGATCACTAGGAAGCCCCAAAGCGGCAGCGATGGAGACAGGTAGGTCCCAATGTCATGTATTTTTTATTAAAGGGGTTTTGCGACGAAGTGAGTTGCTTTCCTCTTATCTGGCTCAGGAGAAAATATAAACAAATCATGAAGGCTGCAGAGGGGAGAGGGAGGGGGCTGAGCAGCGAGGAGCACAGAGGGAGAAGTAAGGGAGCATCTGCAATGTTCACTCAAATAATAACAGTATAACCAGTGGATTGTCTATACAGCCTAAAGCCTCATACACTGCACTTTCTCTACAGTCCCTTGGAAGCTCATTAAGATAAGGAGTGCTGACCACGTAAGCTCGACCAGATCAGCTCCTCAGCTCCTGTCAGCTGGAGCTGGTCGTGTCTAATGCAAACTTTTAAGTAACTAGGGGCTTGTAAAGAAAGCTGTAGCTCTCAGAGGCTTCACGTTTTTAATCATATATATTTAGAAAAGTGATTAAATACTCATTTTGGAGGATCCCACGTCAACATTACATCGTGGCAAAACCCCTTGAAGCTCTTTAAAGCTTCTGTTGCCCACATGCAACCTTGTATAAAAATAAAAAAGATAAAATGCTAGAACAACCTCTCTTAAAAATGTTACATAGGAAATAATATATTAATTCAGATTATGCTACAGTTATCAGATGTTTCTCTTGTAACATGCCATGCACCTTTGTGATCATCACTTGACAAGAAATGATTTTCAGACTACAAGCAGTAATCTTAAAATCCATGAAAACACCAGATATATTAAAAAACTGGTCAGCCAAGTTTTACTTATGGAAACTCTTTAATTTAAAAAGCACCCTTTAATTAAAATGCACTCTCTCATATATAACCAGACATAAATATAGTATAAGGTACATAGATATTTTTCTATGTAAGGAATACTCTAGTCGTATCATATGATGATCCAAATGCATCAGGTATAGCACAAGAATTTGTATGGGCTTTCAAAAGTTCACTCTTCAAACAACACTTTAAGTCCAAAAAAGAAGCATTTGGAGCTGCGCTATTTTGCCTTCTTGGATGGAGGCAGTCATGAGATAACTGTACCCTACAGAAGCAAATGGAAATTAGCAATTCGTGCACCTTCTCAGATCTGGATCATGAAAACCATGAAGTTGAATGCACACTTTCTGGTTAAAATGAACGAAAACCTCTTGGTCCTGAAATCCCTTTTGGGCTGGAAAATTTCTAGATGGTATCCAGAAATCATATTTAGGTGTTGAAAATATTACATTGTTCACAAGTTCTATGAAGGAAAATGTTAAAGCGCTAGAAATGCAAGTTCAGAATTAAATGTCACTTGTTACCCAGGTTCTTCTGAAATGGAAAACATACAATCTATAAAAAATTAATCCAACTATAGTGTAAAAAGAAGACTATATTGAAATAGTCTAACAACATTAGGAGTGCAGAAGTAGCATAGCGCCTATTTTGTAGTAATGTAATGCCAACAAGGGAGGAGGAAGGGAGGGTTATTCTTGTAGATCCTGCCAAGAGAATAGGCTCTTGGACAATGAGATATTTACTTTAATAAACAACTATAAAAAAAGCTATTTACAAAAGAAACTTATGATCTCACCTTTGGCAAGCAAAAAACACAATATCCATGTAAAATAGTAATTACAGTTGATCTAAAGTCGAGATATGGGCTTCCAATTCTTTACCTAGGTTAGGTCTATATAAATATAATGCACATTTTAAAGCAATACTAATAGCTTGTGTTGTGATTTGACTGTTGCTGGTTGTTGAGGCCGGATGGAGCTGTTGCCTGATTCCGTGTACCACAGCTGAAACTATTCCTCGACCTGAACAGTATGGTAAGATGTGAAATTCTAAAACCCACATAATATGGTAAATAGCAGAATGTACAAAGTTCTTACACCTAAGTGGGCCCTGGCAACCTTTAGGGCCCAAATAGCAGATGTTATGACTGCTACAGCTATAGTTATACCTAAGGGCCTACTGTTCCAGCAATCAACTTTAATCTCTGGGGGAAACCAGCAGGAAGTATTCAATTGTAGCGCCTCTACAGGGAAAATAAAGCATTACATGCTGCCCATTAAAATGTAATGCACAGAGGTGCTGGGTTGCCAAGGGAAAGAAAACATCTTTCTACTCTGGCTAATTGATAGAGATGAAGGTCTCCTTTCTAAAAATCAACAAGAGTTGTGCACCTTCCCTTTTTAAGTAAGAGTATGCTGCTGAGATGTAAGAAAATAGAAAAACTTGTATTTACCTCTGAGCCCACCTTCCAGTGATGTGTCTGCTGGTCCTCAAAAACCCGGGGCTTCGTTACTGCCAGCTTTCCCGGGATTGGCTCGGGAAAATTGGAAGCGTCCGGGCTGGCAGGGAAATGAAAGGGTTTCCCCCAAAGGTACCCCGGGGAATTGGGGCAGTGGCCACTAAAGCCAATCAGGAGGCTGGCAAAACACAATTTGCCAGCCCCAAGATCCCAAAGGCAATGGAAAACCCCCCAAGGGAAAAACCGGGGGCCTCCCTTGGGAAAAGAAAAGGTTTTAAAAAAAGGGGAGCAAGGGTTTTTGGGTTTTTTTTTTTTTGCCCGGACAGCACTCAAAAATGGGAGGTGGACAATCCCTTTTAAAAAAAAAAATGTGAAAGATTTTCTGTAATTTTTTTTTTTTTTTTAAAACCAGACATTTTTTTTGACAATTTTTCAACTTTTTTATTTTTAATTTTTTAAAAAATTTGCAAGCATGCCATGTCCCAAAAAGATTTTTGTATAACAGATAACAAAGGAATTTTTCCAAACCTTTCAAATTTTATAATAACAATGTTTATAAAACTATTAAAAATTTTTTATTTTAACTGTAATTACTTCATACAGTCCTAAATTCCCCGACACGGGAAATTTTTATGAACATTGGGTGAAATTTTTATTGTATTTTTTTCATTTTTTCAAGTTCTAACTACTTTTTCCCAACAGCAAAAAAAAAATAACACAAAAAATAACCTCAACTCAGAAGGGAAAATAATCCCTGACAATTAAAATTTTTCCCCTGTTGACTAGTAATTAAAAAATTTGGGTTCTTTGGAAGGCCCTTTCGGAAAACATTCCCAAAAAATTAGTGCCAAACACAAAAAAATTTTCCCGATTGTCGTGACATCCCCCCTTTTTTTAGCCCCCCAAAAGGAAAGGTAAATTTAAAGTTTTCAAACTTAAATCTTTTTGGGATTTCCATAGGGGGAATTTAAAGAAACCCTTTTTCTGTCCTCTAACAGAATGGGCCAAAAATTGGGCCCGTAAATTTAAAGCCCCGTCTAAGCTGGTCTTTGAAGACAAGTTCAAGAAAGAGAAGTAAAAGGTATATATCCTTTAGCCCAAACCATACCAAGGGAAAGCCCTTTTCATAGGAAATTTAATCAGTTTTGGGAAGGGTGTTCAAATTTTTCCTTTAAGCCCGTCCAATTTTGCTCTTTAATTTTTCCCCTGGAAATAAAGTAATGTAGACCTTAAAATATTTCCAATTAAATTTTTATATAAAAGGGATTTAATCTTTTAAATTATAAGGCGGCTTTTCTGAGCTTAAAGGGGGTTTCCTACTTTCAAAAATTGTTTTTTTGTTAAAGAAACTTGCAAAAACCCAAATCACTTTTGGCCCAAAAAATTTTCCCTTAACAGTAATTTTAACCCATTTCCTAGATATCCCTCTTCATTGGGGTACATCAAATCCCAGGTCCCAATGCTACAGACCTGTTTTTGATCTAAACCTGATGGGGTGCCAGCACTGGGTTTCTATAAACTTTCAGACCTTGGGCTTCTACTCCCGCCTAGTGGAACCAGTAAACACCCCCCCCCTGAATTCAAAATGAAACCAAGAAAACAGGGCGGGTATTATGAAAACAAAAGTTTTTTTGGGGGGACAACCCTTTTTAAAAAAATTTTTAATATTGCCTTTATATTTTGGGGGGGTTTCAACAACATTTCCAATTTTCAAAATAAAAAAGGGTATTCAAAAATCAAAAAAAGCAAAAAATTTTGACAAATACATTTTAAAATTTGACTACTTTAAATACTATTTTTTGGGTTCAGCACTTAAAAGGGAATGGGAAGAAAAGAGGGCAAAACCATTTTTGGCCTTCAGGGGCCAAAAAAATTTTTGACTTTTTGCTTTCCCCTTTTAAAAAATTTTTAAACATAAACCCGATTTAAACCCCCTTAAAGGGCCCACCTTTTTTTTTGAAACCCTTTCCCGACACAGCCCTATTTTTTTTAAATCTAAACGTTCAATTTTATCAGAAAAAAACTTTTTGAACCACTTTTTAAACCTTTTAAAAGGTTGATTCGAATTTTTTTTTTCCCCGTGGGCAAAATTTTCTTTTAAAATTTGTAAGAAAATTTTTTTTCCCATTTCAATCCTTGTTTTTTTGTGAAAAAATATCAAAATTTTCCCTTAAAAATTTGTAAAAAAAAATTTTCGATTTTTTAAAGGGTTTTCAAATTTTCTTTTCGGCAAGACAGATAAATTTTTTCACCAAAAAAATAAATTTATAAACCCGCATCTACCCCTAAAGTTTCCCCCAAAAGGTTTTCATATTTTTTTAAAATGTCTTTTTTTTTTTTTAACGACATTAGGGGCTTAGAAATTCAGTTTAATTTCCTCACATTTTTAAAAAATTTGCAAAATAAAAGTTTTTTAAGGGACCACCCATTCTGACTTGGGCTTTTGGGGGGGGCCTGCCCTGTTAAGATACCCCTTAAATAAGTGGTGCCAAACGAGAAACTAGAACCCCCTTTAAAGTTTTTTCAACAAATATTTAGGAAGTTTTTATAACCCTTTTAAAATATTTCACAGAAAATTTAAAACAAAGTGGAGGGGAAATTTTCAAAATGTCACTTTTTTTTGGGAGAATTTTTAATTTTTTATCCATTTTTCACCTGGGAAATCGGTAAAAAAGTGACCCAGGAAAATTTCAACTTTAAAAATCAATTCCCCCTTTTTGGTCTACCCGTTTTTTGAGATAAACCCATATGTGGCCCTAGTGCCCAATTTTTTTGGCCACCCATAAAAACCCCAAAAATAAGGGGGGGGCATAACTTAAACTCTGGGGGGTTCCTCATTTTTTAATACGATTTTTATTTTGGCGGGCCCTTTTCCCTTTGGGGGACACCCTAAGGGGGCTAAAATTAATAAACACCCCTAAATAGAAACCCCATATTTTGGGAAACCCCCCCCCCTTAAAGAAAAAATTTCCCGAAATTGCATTTTAATATAAAACCCCCCCAGGTTTATTTACAAAATTTTTTTGCAAAAGGCTGTGAAAATTCAAAAAATTTTTTTTCAATAATCTGCAATTTTTAAAGGCCCTTTAAAAATTTTTCCAAAATGCCAAGGAAAAAAGGAAAAAAAAACCCAAAAAATTTGTTAAGCAATTTTCTTCCCCAAATTTTGGGGAATACCCTAACCCGTTTTTGGGTGTAAACCGCGTTTTGGGGGGCCAAAAACGGGCTGATTTTAAGGGGGGAGCGCCTTTTTTTTGGCTTTGGAAACGCAAAAATTTTTTTTGGGGGGCCATTTCGCATTTTGCAAAAGCCCCCAAAAGGGAAACAGAACAGGCGAAACCTTCCAAAGAAAACGCCCCATTTTTGGATTCAACACCCATCAGGGGTCTCAACTAGGGGGTGTACGTGCAATTGGATGCAAAAAGGTTTTCCCAAAGTTTTTTTTATACTTTGGGGGAAATTTTAAAATGGGGGGAAAAAACCAGTTCGGGGTTTTCCCATTGTTTTTTTTAGTTCAATTTTACGCAAAATTTCCCCCTGCAGTTTTTGTAAATTTATGAAAAAATTAAAATTTAAATATGGGGGTTTGGGTCCAATTTAAAAATGATATAGATTTTTTTATAATTTTTTTTTTGTTTTATTACTTTTTTCCCCGGGAGAAATACTTTTATAAAAAAATTTCGTTTTTTATGTTGTTTCCCATTTTGACCGCCAAACTTTTTTTTTTTTGCTTTTGGGGCAGAAACTTTGTATGGGCTTGTTTTTTTTGGGGGAATTGTTGAAGTTTTTATTGGGGAAACCAAAATGGGGTGCATATGTTTCTATGGGTTTTTTCTTTTTTTTTGAAAAACTTTTGAAAAAAATACAGCCCAAAAATTTGGGAATTTTTTTTTTTTTAAAATTTTTAAAAAGCGCGGGCACTTGTATCGGGATAAATGACATTGGGAACTTTAAATCAGCAGGTCCCAAAACAATTTCCCGGGTAAAAAAATTTTTATATTTTTTTTTTTTAATCTGCTTTTTAACAATAAAAAAAAAACTTTGTTTTTCAAACCCCGGAAAATACGTTTTTGGTTTTTTTTTTCCCCTCGCCCTTAAATCTGAAGCCATTTAAAATTTTTTAAAATTTTTTTTGTCCCTTTTTAGCGTTTTAAGGACCTTTTTTTTTTGGGGAGAATATTGAAAAGTTTTTTTCCCAGTAAACCAATTTTTTGGGGGGGAAAAAAAGGGTTTTTTATCGCTTTTTAAAACCAATTTTTGGGAAGGCCAGGGGTGAAGAAAAAACTGGGTAAACCAAGTAGGGGTTTTTTAAATTTTTTAAACCCCGGTTCACCGTTCAGGAATCCGTGAAAAGTTTTCTTTTAAATTTTGTTTCGGGAACAATTAATGGCGACCAAAAACCCAAATTTATAAATTTTTAGTTTTTTTTTTTGTTTGAAAGGGGCCCATTAGAAAAAAAGAAAAGTGTTTTTTAGGTGGGTTTTAAAACAATATTTATTTTGCATCGCTACTTCCCGAGAGCATACATTTTTTATTTTTCCCTATACAAGCGTTTAAAGGACTTTTTTTTCGGGATGAACCCGACTGTTTTTTAATTGGGGACAAAATTTGGCCTTTTCAAGGGGTTTTTTTTAACCGGGTTTTAATTTTCCCTTTTTAAAGTCTGCGGGGTTTAAAAAAATAATCCCTTTAAATTTTTGTTTTAAACGTTTTTTTTTTTTTTTTTAAAGGGGTTTTACCGTAACGGGTTTAAAATTTAAAAATGACAGATTTTAGGCAGGGCGTTACGCCCGCGGCATACCCCAAAAATGGGTTTCTTTATTTTTTTTTATTTTTTTTGGGGGGATTGGGGGTTTTTAAAGGGGGAAAAAGGCCCGGGGTTTTCCCTTTTTTTTTAAAATTTTTTTTTCCCTGTTTGTGTTTTTTTCTTGGTTTTTTTTTCTTTTTTTTTACTTTTTTTTTTTCTTTTTTCCCATATTTTATTTTTACTTTTTTCCCCCTAAGGGATTTGAATGAGAATCTTTAGATCCCCCATTCAATAGGAAAACAGTGCATAGCTTTGTTTCTAAAGACTGGTTTCCCCATGGGCAACTGTCGTCACGATGCCCCTGACAATTCCCCAAAAAAAGGGGGGGGAAAAAAGTTTTCCGGGGGATTTTACGTTTACAAAACAACCCGGAAGGCATTCTCCTGCCTTTCCCTTCTGCTGTCCCCCGGGGGGGGACTGCAAAAAACGCCCGATTTTCCTGCGCTTCTTGGGCCCCCCAGAATGAACCCAGGAGGGCGAAACACTTTCCCCGGGCCCTTTTTCCCCCTTAAATTTTTTTGGGGTAAACCCGGCCCTAAACGGGCGCGATAATTTTAAAGGGGTTTAAACCCGGCCCCGCCCCCCGGAAACGATTTTCCCGGGGGCGGGGGCCGACCACGGGAAAGTCAGCTTTAATATACAGCCTGACAACCCCCCCGCCGAATCGCCGCGGGAAATCTGCTTTAAAATTCCCCGGTACCTCAAAGGGCGTATCCATACGTCCCAAAGGGGCGTGAACCCCCCAAAAGACCCGGACGTAAAACGTCTAAGGTTTTTTAAGGGTTTAAAAAAAAGTTGCTATCCAGTTTCAAAATAAAAAATCACGTCACAATTTATTTAAACCCCCTAAATTCCCTACTCTTTTAGGGGCCACAAGTAAAGGAAAACCCGGTTTTTGGGTCAAAAAATCACCTTTTTTTCCCCAATAAAAACCTATGGGGAAAAAAAGTGGCCCGTTTTAAACAGTGGTTTCCTTTAAGGGCGGCAGCCCCGTAAAAGGGGGAAGTTACATGTGGGGAACTGGCTTGGTAAATAAATAAAGGCCCAAAATTTTCCAAAACAACCCCAATTTCCCCTTTTTGGCTGTTTAAGGGTTTAAAATGGTGAGGGTTCATCATAGTTTTAAAAAAAGGGAAAAATTAAATTTTCTTTCGGGGCCAATTGGGGGGATTCATAGAATTTTTATTTTATTCATTTTAAAACCCGTGTTAAACCGGGTTTTTTAAAAAAGCATAGGGCATTTCCCCCCAGGATTGACAAGCATCTCTGTATGAACACAGATAACATAAATTTTTTGTCCCCTTTTGGGCTAAATTCAAAACGAAAATAAAAACCCGGAATCAGAAAAATATTTAAAAAAGACAAAGGTTTTTCCCCTTTAAAATTTTTTAAAGGCCCTATCAAAAAGGAGGGGTTAAGGTTCTGCTGATTGGCAAATTTTTTGGCCCTCTTTACCCAATATCGAGGGCCCCAAAAAATTGCATAAAATTATAATTTTTTATTGAAAACCACAGTAAAAAAGTTTCTTATTGGCACCATTGGGTATCGTAACAATCAAAAGGTACACACCCCCTCAAATATATCAAAACGTAACAGAACGGCAGTCTTTTTTCTACTTCAAGGGATTTTTTCCACAAACCCAGGGGCCCGGGCATCCCCAAGGATTTGTCCAGTAAGAAAATCCTTAAAGAAACCCTGTGGCCTTCCTGCGTATTGTTTTTAGTAAAAATTGTGTCCCCTGTGAAATAACAATTCTGGACATCTTCTTTTATATTCTGTTTTTAATTTTTTTTTTTTTTTGGGCACTCTTTTTTCTAAATTGTCAGCTGGGTTTTTCCCAAACTGGGAATTGCCCCCTGCACAGATACTTGGCCATTATTTTATCAGTTCTGACAGACTCAGTGTGTCTCATATATGACAAATTTCAGTGTAATTTATTTCACACACAAATTTGCAATACCGGATGTTTTTTTCGTTTTTAGCAGCAGCCCGCCGGCCCTATTGACCTGTTTAAAATTGAATGTCATTACCCCCCCGGTAAATACATCGAATTGTACGCCGGGGACGGGGCGTAATCCATAGTTTCTCACGAGCTATGGATTACCGTAATTGCGGCGCGCATCTCGCCGCGTATTAAGCACAATACATGACGAAACACGCGGCAAAATGCGTGCCCAAATAAGCCGTGTGAACATACCCTAAGATTTTCTTTGTTGTTCATAGCAACCAATGAGAGCTCCCCTTTCATTTCATATAGTGCTTGAAAAAAATGATAGCTGAGCTCTGATTGGTTGCTATGGGCAACAAAGAAAATCTTACACCTAGACAGTTTCATACATGTCCCCCAGTGTGTGCAGGGACACACCTCTTTGAAAATTGGAATGGTAACGCCCAGCTGACAGTTTCAGTAATAGATTTCTAGAAGGAATAACAGAGAAACAGCTCAACACAGAGATAGAGAGATAGAGAAGATGCTCCAGAATTGTTATTTCACAAGGAACACCAGGATGCATTAGAACAGACATGTCAGGAGATGTCACATGTCCGATTTAGGCAGGGGCTTCATGATGATACAATTTTGAAATTACTGCCTGTGCCTTAAGTGTTTTTATATGTAATTGCAATGCAATTTTTTTTATAGGGAATCATTGAGGTCACTTTACTACAATCCTATATCTTGCAGTGGGGTCCAAGTCTTATTGTTTCCCCCTATATCACAGTCTCTCATCGTATATTATATTCATCACACTTTCTTTTAGTATTATTTCTCAGTGCATTTACACTGCATATATTACGTAGGATTAATTATATCTGCTCTTTAAAAGAAGCCAGTTAAAACCGATCATATCAGTTAAGTTATTAAGCAGAAAGCCTTGTTTTTCCTTTTTATTACACTGTACGGTCAGAACACAACCAAGGAAATGAAGCTGGTAAGAAAAACATTCTTGGCATTTCAAAATAAATAAATGCACATTTATTCTTCATTTAATTTCAGTACAGAATGTACTCATTTAGGTTGCTCACATACAGTAATGTAAACAAGGATACAAAGACTGGGAATAATTTAGATTCTGACTCTGATTATTCCATATAAAGATCTCAACAGAACACTGCAAAGTTATTTCATTCAACCATTGCTGGAGGGGTCACTAAGAAGAAGATTAAAGAAAATAAAGCTCACCTTTAAACTAAGGAGAAGTCTCTATTCATATCATGCTTACAGGCTACATCTGCACAAGGGCTCATTTAACAAAGGGATCTGGATAAGTTGGAGGCCTGGGCAGGGAAATGGCAGATGAGGTTTAATACAGATAAATGCAAGGTTATGCACCATGGGGAAAGGAAAATCCATTACATGACTACATGGTTAAAATGGAAAAACACTGGGTAAAGGGACATGGAGAAGGACGGGGGAAAATCCTGGGGGACAGTAAACTTAATTGTAGCAGCCATTTGTCAGACAGCAGCTGCCAAGGCTAATAGGATCATGGGGTGCATTAAAAGGGCATAGAGGAACATGATGAGAACATTATTCTCCCATTAGAAAGTCACTGGTTTGCCCAAATACATGGAATATTGTGTACATTTTTGGGCCCCAGTGCACAGGAAAGACATTTGGTAGAGCTTGAACAGGTACAAAGGTGGGCAACAAAAATAAGAAAAGGACTGGGTGGACTACAATACCCAGAAAGTTTAGCAAGATTAGGGTTATTTAGGATAGAGAAAAGACACCTTTCGGGGGGACATAATAAAATATGTTTAAATAACACAAAGGTCAATATAGAGTTTCTCCCCCAAGTTTTATTTATACCCGGGCGTATCTAGAACAAGGGGGCATCCTCTAGTCTTGAGGAACGAAAGTTTCTACATAAACATAGAAAGGGATTCTTTACTGTAAAGAGCAGTGAGACTATGGAATTTCGCCAAAAGGAACTTGTCATGGTGAAATTCAATAACAGAGTTCAAAAGGGTTGGATGCATTTCTGGAGCGTAATAATATAACAAGTTATAGTGTCTAGGATTCTGGAGAGGGGTCATTGATCCAGGGATTTTTCCGATTGCCAGATTAGAGTCGGGAAGGAATTTTTCCCTAAAATGAGGACAATTGGCTTCTACCTCATGGGGTTTTTTTGCCTTCCTCTGGATCCACACCCTAGCATGACAGGCTGAACGGGCTGGACGTCTTGACAATATTCAGCCTTACAACCTATGAAACTATGAAACCCCTCAACGCCGCGGCTATTTTCTAATTGACATTATTTTAGTTTTTTATCCGTGCAGTTCAAGAACCATAACCTTTCTATTTTTATGCCGACACAGATGTATGTTTTTTTGCGGAACAAGCTATATTTCTTAGTGGTACGTCACCATATAATGCATTGAAAATCCAATATAAAAATTTTTATGGGTTGAAAGTAGAAAAAATGTGATAGCGCACTTTTTTAAGCAGAGTTTACCGTGTGGTATAAATGACGTTATCTTTAATATGTGGGTTTGTATGATTTTGGTCATACTCAATTCATATAGTTTTTGTTATGTTTTACTACAAAAAAACCCTCTGTTTTTGAATATTTGCTTAGCATTTGTTTTTCCAAGACCAATAACTTTTTAATTTTTTGTTTATTGGCCTGTGTTATGACTTTTTTTTGTGGTGGAAGAAGTTTTTATTGGTATCATTATAGAATTAATGTAACTTTTATTTTACTCCAGTCTTTAGGGGTGGTGAGCTGACCAAAAAATGCAATTTTGGCTTGGAGTATTTTTTTTTTCTTACAATGTCCTCCATGCTGGATATAAAACATTATTATTTAATAGATCTGACTTTTAGAGACACAACTATACCAATTATGATTAATTTTTTTTATATTTACATTTTTGGGGTTTCAACTTTTAATAATTTAATTTTTTTATGTTTTTAAAAACTTTTTTTGACTTTTTACAGTAATCCCCCTACGGAACTTAAACATGTGGTCGCTTGATCACTTGAACTACTTACTGCAGCACTTATGTACTGTATTTTCTCATTTTAGTGAAAGTAGCATCTGACACCCGCCATTATGGATTGCACCTAGGCTATGTTCACACGGTGTAATTGCGGTGTGTACAGTACGGCCGCAATTATGCCTGGTGATTTGGGAGTCGCGCTAATCAGCGCATACTCCCACGGCGTGAGGGGGGGCGGCAGTCCGCCTGCCCCACTGACATGCATTACTCGCGGCGTGTACTCTCCGTAAGTATTGTATGAGCGGGGAGAGGAGGCGTAATCCATAGTTCTCTATGAGAACTATGGAGTACCGTAATTTCGGTGCCTGTTTGAAATACTCTAAGGGCATGTTCACACGACAATTTCGAGGCGTACAGTATGCCCTGCAATTACGCCGGGTGTTCGGGAGCTCGCGATGATCGACACGTATTCCCGCGTCGTGGGAGGGGAGGGGGCGGCAGCTCGCCGGCCCATAGATTGTCATTACTCACGGCACGTAAGTGCCATGAATAAATGACATGTCAATTATCTCCCCGCTAGTACAATACTATTGTATTGTACAAGCGGGGAGAGGAGGCATAATCCATAGTTCTCTATGAGAACTATGGATTACCGTAATGATTGGGGCGCATTTTGCTCATATTAGAGCGCAGTACGCTCGCAATACGTGGTGAAATGCACCCCAAAATAAGCCGTGTGAACATACCCTTAGAGTGTGAGCCTGCTCCATATCTCCTTAACACCACTGCACTGTAAGCGTATAGCACAAGCTATTAACTGGTTAAATGAGGTTATCTGCTTTGGCCAATCGTTACGTGTTGTCCCCCTCCACTGGGACCCCCAGCAATAAATTGTAATTTGTGAGGAAGTCTGGTAGTAAAGTGTGCAATTTACCTGCAGTGCATTCACAGCGAAAATTGTGCCATACTGCCTATTTAAATCAATGATCTGTCTTCCGTAATGTAGGACTGGACCGGTCCTTCAGAGCAAGAGATGCTTTTTGTAATTGATATTTACTCTGCCCAAAATATGAGGATTCTGTACAGTGAATTTAGTAAAAGGGTACAAAAGGGGGTTTCCTAATGCCTAGAACCCCGTCTCTCAAGCACATCAGGAAAAAAATTCACTGCATATGAATTTATTACTGAGCGTGGTGATAGCTCTAGAAATGCCTATACCTTGTGCTACCATTAGCTGTAGCTTAAGGAACACATAATATTACTATAATACACCACATATGTCTGAAAGAAACCAGGGAATTTAGATCTATAAAAAAAACCTGTGACCACCATTATAAGAATTCTAGGCCAATTTAATAAGTAAAAATTACAGGTACACTTTCCTGCTCAATATCACTATTAACCTCTCCACCATTCAAAACATTGAAGAAATAAACACAAAATTATGTAGAAACGTGGAAAATTCCATGTAGTCAAAGGCATTTTGATGCCTTCATTGTGAGCACAAAGGAATCTGGATACCCTCCCATCAAAACCCTAGGTTTGCAGTATATATTTTGATAGGACCAGCAGTTTAATCTGAGACTTTGATGGAGTATAGGGTTCTGAAAGGCCCAAAGCATGATAATAGACGATCCTGTTGACATTAATTTGCTGTATGAATAGTTGTAGACTTTTTTAAATAACAGTCGATCAAGTTATTCATTAGAAGTGAAACCCACCAAAAAAAAGGAAAATTATACATTCCACAACACGGCAAACATGGACACTGGACATTGAACCCTTAAGCCCTCAGGCCCTTAAATAAAGCCTTGCTAGTCAGTATTAGACTCTTGTATGTTTAGTAGTTTTTAAGTTATTTAGAAATCTAAAACATATTAGTGCTACTTCAGTTTGAGTTATTTTCTTAGTACATTTCCTTTTTTTTTGCGGTTTGGTTAAGAAGTAGTTAAGTTTTTGTACTGCAAAGGTTGTGACCATACTAAATACATTATACACAGTTGGGTCCAGAAGTATTTGGATAGTGCCTTTATTCTCCATGAACCACAATAATGGACCTAAAACAAGATAATTGTGGTTGTAGTGTAGACTTTTGGCTTTATATATATATATATATATATATATAATATAATATATTATATATATATATATAATATATATATATTATATATATATATATATTTTTATATATATAATATATATATATATATATATATATATAGTATTATATATATATATTATATATATATATATATATATATATATATATATTCTAATTGAAATGATATAAAGAAACATATTATTTGTGTTTTAATTTTCTGATCGTATTTTTTATTTGTGTTCTGTATATGATCATGAGGGTATATATATATATTTTTATGTATTTTTTGTATTTATTTATATACATATACCAATGTGGTGATATTAATACCTTTAACTCCAGTGAGAGACTCCTGTGAATAAGAGTGACAGTTTCTGGATGATGGTGCCATGTGAAAATTAAACTCCAATGGAAGACTTCAGTTGTATATTGCTCACATGGTGAAAACACCAATTCGATATTACCACACATATACTGTATATTTGTTTGTATCTGTATCCTCATCATCTATGCCCTGAATGCCCTGTGTACGTCATCACTGTATTACCTTACAACTGGTCCCCAGAGGAAGTCTATTTATCTTAGGGAGACAGAAACATGGCCACGATGGGACCACTTTTTTCCTTGTGTTTTCAGGGTATAACAGAGTGATTTATAATAAGTGCAGGTTCCCGTCGGGGTCGTCCTTCTCAGGACAGTTACCCTGTATTTTTAGGTTTTAAGTAATAGTATAGACCTAGAGGATATGATAGGAACAGTTAAATCCCCTTAATCCCTAATTCCTAAATGTTGCAGCTTTTGGAGGACTCTGTATAGAAGCTGAAACAAATGTTTTCATATATTTTATCTTTTGCATTTGATTATACAGCATGTTAGGCTCCTATCATTTTAAATTATTTAATATAAGTTATATTTTATTATATTTTCTCTTCAAATCTGATCCCTAAAGCTTTCCTCTACCTGTTTATTACTCTTCATCGGGACATTATTTTCCTCTGAAATGGCTTGACTTAGTAAAGAAAGACTTCATAACAGTATTTGTGCCATTTACTGCATGAGATTCTTGATACTAATTAAGATAACCACAGAATAGCCAGTTTTGCATGACTAGAGAGCTCTTCTAGGTCACTAATTACCACATTGCCACACATCTGCTGACTAAGAAGATTTAAAAACGTAGACAAGTGGTTTCAGTAAACATATCGTGATGTTAGGGCATAAGCTTCAAATATGTTTACGAATGTTCAAATGAAGTATTTTATTTCAGAGGAAACATGTTGTTTTCATGACATGCACATTCACAAATCATGCCCTGAAGCCAAGTTATGATTTAGGCGACATAGGCAAATGCAAGAGGCAGGAATGTAAAGTATTTATGTATCTCTGAAATTCTTCAATTTGCTTCTGCACATAGTTGGTGCAACATAAGGTCAATCTATATATTTCTTGTTATCCTCCTACCAACTTCCCTCCCTGACACATGTAGGGGGAACAAGAGAAAAGACCAGTCCACTACTAGATGTATGCAGTGATATATGGTATCAGAAGAGAGAGGGAGTACTGCTAGCAGTGCACATAGAGTAAAACGATCGAGAAATTAAAACTGATGAGATACTGAACTTTCAGCCATGGGGGAGTGATATCTACCAAAAGTGCAGTTTTGGCAAAGAAAAGTATATTAGAAGGTTATTAGCTTTTGTTGGATAACATGATTCAGGAACAATTTTCTGTGCCTGGAAAACCTGCAGATGTACATCATCTGCAGGACTACTGGTCGCAGATCAAGATACATGTATGTGATTAACAATATGTCGGCACAGGAACTGTTGCCACACAATCCTCTGTACTTTGGTCCATTCATCTTTTCCTCAGCCCCAACCAGTTTTCCTGTTCCAGCCACTGAAAAAGACCCCTACCACTACAACCATGCTACACTATATGGATGGTATTGATCAGGTGAGAAGCAGTGCCTAGGATTGAGGCCAAAATGACTAAAAGCGACATTTCCCAACACGCCAAAACCAGTTTTTTGGTCTATATTGCGCTAAAACCGCTTTTGACACCATATTTTGGATGTAAATGAACTGTCGTGCACCAAAACTAGGCGCATTATATGCCGGGCATGACACATTGTAATGCGCCTCCATAACAAAATGCGCCTATTGAGGTGCATAGCACATCATTACAACTGTATATGTGTTAGGCGCATTTCACGTATGTGTTAGACGCATTTCATATACTTGTAATGATAAGCTATGTGCCTCCGTGCGATGTGCCTCGATAGGGGCATTACATACGCTTCTAATGATATGCTATGTGCCGCGATTTGCGCTAATCGCGGCACAAAACATTTAATTGGTAGAGTATGTAATGCCCCTATCGAGGCACATCACGCACGGAGGTGCATAGCTTATCATTACAAGTATATGGAATGCACCTAACACATACGTGAACTGCGCCTAACACATATACACTCATAATGATGTGCTATGTGCCTCAATAGGCGCATTTCATTATGGAAGCACACAGCGCATCTTTTTTAGGCACATTGTGTTTACTATGCAAGGTATACCTGATGCCAGATTTTTGATAGGGTCGGACTTTCTGGCGCACTTTACACTTATTTAATGCGCCTAAAATCTGACGTTTTAGTCTTTTAGGTGCATGTTTAGGTGGGCGCTCATGTGTCTTTCACTGAGAAGAGGCTTTTCTCTAGCCATTCTGTCATAAAGGCCAGATTGGTGGAGTGCTGCAGTGATTGTTGACCTTCTGCAAACAAGATCTTTGGAGCTCAGCCACAGTAACCATTGAGTCGCATCTCTTACCAAGGTTCTCCTCCCATAATTCTTAGTTTGATGAATCGGCCAGCTCTAGGAAGAGTGCTGGTTGTTACAAACTTCTTCAGTTAAAAAATATGGAGGCCACTGTGCTCTTGGAAGCTTTCAGTGCAGCGGAAAAAGTTTTGTATTCTTCTCCAGATCTGTGTGTCCGCACACTCCAGTCTCTGAGCTCTAAAAGCAGTCACATGGAATTCTCTTTGCTCTGATATGCATTGTCAGCTGTGAGACCTTATGCAGACAAGTCATGTCCAATCAAATGAATGTACCACAGGTGGACTCCAAAAAAGGTTAGATAATCTAGAGAAATGCGAGACCACTGTAGCTACATTTTAAGTTTGATAGCAAATTGTAGTTTTACAGTTTTACAATTTATAAAATTTTATTTTCACTTTGTCATTATGGGGCACTACACTACTCACTAAAAGTTAGGGATATTTGGCTTTTGGGTGAAATTTATGTAAAATGTAAAATTTCACACTACAGTGATATTTTATCCTGAAAGTAGGCCATTTAAATTCTAGCATGCAATGTTGATTTTCTCATCTCAAACCATTAGATGAAACAAAAGCCAACAATAGTAAAAGGTATAGAATAACATATCATGTGGTCTTGAGCATGCTGTTCATAAGTCAAGTTTTTTAACCTGTTAGGCATGGTATTCCACTCTCTAATAACGCAACCTCGATGAGCTGGAAAATTGTTATCTATAAAGATGAAATTAGCCCTGTGTTGTTCATGCAGAGGCACAATGACTGGATTAATTATGGTATTCAAGGAGTAGAGGCCATCACTGTACCATTCACAAAGTGTAGGGCAGTTCTGTATTATCTAGACACACCTGTCCACACTGTAACACCACCACTACCAAAGACTTGTCTGGTGACAACAGTGACTGATGCATAGTGCTCTCCTTGATTTCCCCAGTATCATTGGTGGCCATCATTTCTGTTCAGAGTGAATCGACTTTCATCACTGAACAGCACTGAGGACTACTGGTCCCATGTAGATGCTCCCTGGTCTGACGTGGTTGCCTCTCACCTCCCTTAAATGTGCCTGGAGTTGTGTGGCATTCATCATCTGGTTCCGCAGGGCACTGTTAACAATCAGTGTGTGATGGAGACAAAAGACTGCCACTTCTTTGCCTTTCTGTGACTTTTCCAGTCTGTTGCAACCTGCTGATAACACCTTGTGACACTTTGATCAATTGTAAGATGTTGTCTTAGTCTCATGATGTCAAAATGTGAACAGCATAATGATTAGGACTGCTTTAATCCCACTTCAAATTAATACCCTAAATTTATTGGGCGATTCAGGGATCAAACACCTGTTGTGAATTTTGCCATTAAGCTTTTTGTTAGAGATCAGCAAGTTGTGCAAAAAGTACTGAAACACTGAAAAGCTGGACATGTGCATTCTAAAGGTAAGAGATGGTCTCATTTAGTTAATCTAACAAAATGTTTAGGAATTTTTTTGTTCATCCTGAAATTTTAACCAAAAGCTAAATATCCATGCAGGATGGGGACAAATTTAATTTTTTTTTTATTTTGGCACAGAGCCTTAACATAACAAATTGTGAATAAAGTGAAAGGGTCTAAACACTTTCTGAATGCATTGTATACAAAAAACAATGAAAAGTTTAAAAAAAAACTACATATATGGCTTACAGATAGACTATGAAGCTAAATCAGGTATTTTGTCACTATCTCATGAAATAATGATTTTGTAAGTGCGTCATTTGCACGGATCATTTCCTGAGACAAAGATCTGTGTATGAAAGTGTTTTTTATGTCTTTTAACCCTTACCCATTGTGGACACAACTTCTGAACACAATAAAGATAAAATCATGTCATATCTGCTTTTTTTCATGTCAAGGTGAGCTTAGATGTTGCAAAACAACAGCTTGCACAAACTGTACGATCTTCGCTAAAGTCTCCTGTGCAGTGACGGCACTACCACCCGTTTATTTTGAATACTTTTGAAGTTACATTTGATGTTATTTATATACTTAATTCAAGTCCTAATTATTCCATTCCATCATTTATCATCCATCATCATTAATTTGGAAACTAAAATCAGGCTTAAATGGGTTTCTCTGTTTCATGTAAATAAAGTTTCATCATACAATGAAAAGTTCAGCAACTTTCTAGTATGCTTAGCATTTCAGTTCCTCCCTGTTTCCAAAATCTTTGTTTGCAGTATGTGAATGCAGGGGCAGACATATTCACAAATAGCCTGTTCAACTGCAGCCGGGAGCTAAAAGCATGGAACAACAACTATCCAGCTTATCTGTATTTCCTTAAAATACCTGTTAAAATACTTTAGAAAAACAGAGCCATAGTCAAAAAAAATACCCCAATGCATTTCAATATTCTTTCTCATGGAACAAGACTTAAAGGGGTTTTCTCACGATGCAAAATCAGCTTCTCTGGCCGCTCACAGCTATCTGCGATCTGGCCATGCATGTGAATGAGGAGGGTGGCCCTATCGGCTGTCCTCTCATTCACTTCTATTAGAGGTAACAAATATAGCCGAGGGTGTGCGCTCGGCTATGTTCAGAAGCTTCCATAGAAGTGAATGAGGAGGACGGCACTAGCGCCGTCCTCCTCATTCCCATACATGGCCGGAACGCAGCTTGCACAGTAAGTAAACCCCTTTAATGACAGGCTTCTACTATTTAGTACAAAACGAGAAATCATGTGCTCCATTGCACCAACAGAAGGACATCTTGCTCCAATAAAAACCGATAAAGAACATACGAAAAGTTACAAAAGCAAATATTAGCATTGAATTTTCTTTATCTCTACTCCCAGTTCCAAAACTTAAGCCAGTCTTTTGTACTGCTGTTAGTGAATGGCTTTTAGAAAATCCAGTATACAATATCTCAAACCACATTTTATAAAAGCCATTTACTCACAGCCATACAAAAAGACTGGCTTAAAGGGAATCTGTTGACAATTTTTTTTTTTACTTATTAAATCAAGACCCTGATCCATATTCTTTTCCTCTCAGTCGTTTTTATTTCCAGATTGTAGATTTCTCAATTCGGTTGTCTATATATGATTGTGGGGAAGACATTCTTGCTTGCACTGCTTTAACAGCAGTCAGAGAGATACTTTACAGCAGCTTTATGCACATAGGATTCTTAAGACAGATTCTGTCCCATAGATTTGTATAGGAGAGTTTTCACTGTGAAGGGAGGGGAGAGGGGAAGCTGTGACATCTCCTCTTGTGACTGGTGGATTCTGTGTTATCTGTACACAATGGTGTCTCCTTTCAGTTTGACCCTGCTTTTACTGATAATGAGCACACTGCTGAAAAGCTCTCTAAACAGAACAGGAAGTGTCAGAATATTATTAGGCCTAGTGGCCAAAATGAAAACTGCAGGATTAAAGAATTATTAAAAATAAATACTGAAAGTGATCTGGAAAATGAAAAAAACAACCAAAAATTCCTAAAAAAATGTGCTTAACATAAAAATGTGAGTTAAACAATAAGTCATTTTTTTATGACACATTATCTTTAAGTGTTGAAGCTGGGAGAAAATTTATTGTTGAAGTGACAAAAACAGGACCTGTTTTCTATTCTGTTCTGCCACTTGGGTTAAATTCAGATAAAGCACCTTATTATATAAATTATTTTTTTGAAAGTAGATAGTATCTTGCTTAATATTCAAACCATCCGCTTTTGCAACATTTAGATGAAAAATCCAAAATGAAAAGTTTTTTAGAATGATTTCCTTCTCTAATCGGTCTCTTGTTCGGTTAATCTAAAAATTAAATAATAGGCTACTGGTGCCCAATAAAAAATAAAAAAACTATACTCACCTTTTTCATCACCTCCATTCCTGTGCGGGCTCACCCAAGTCTGTTCATTTCCTATTTTCTTTCCAATGGGACATGATTGGCTTTAGTGGTCACATGCCTCTACTTACATAACCGTTCAGAAGTGCACAGCTCTGAATGGGGATGTAAGCAGAGGCAGGTGACCAGCAGTGACTTCCAATGCGGAAGAAAACAGGAAGGAGACAGAAGACCTGGGAGAGTCAGCCCTGGAACGCAAGTGAGGAGGAAGTTGAGTATATGTTTTTTTTTTATTTTATTGAGCGCAAGTAGCTGATTTTTAATTTTTTTTTTCGATGAATCAGAACACCCCATTAACTTTCTTGATGCAGATAGAAACTAATGCTTATGTATCTCATGATTGTAGCTGGGAGAAATGTTTTGATACCATAGAGATCTTTGTAGGACTAGGTTTAACAGAGTTGAAGAAGTGTCTCCTAATATGTACCTCTAGGGCATTCACCATACAATCTACATATTGTTTAATGCAAGACTTGTACATAATAAGATAAATGACATATTTAATATTTATGAATATGTTTATGAAACTGTTTATTTAAAAGATCGATTACTAATTGCAGAGGTAAAAGTGTCTTTCTTACAGCCATACCTACATGCTGTACATCTTGTATGACATTTAAATAATCCAGATTGAGAAAGCCATGTAATACTCCTCCCTCTGGCTAACAAACAAACTTGATGATATTATAAAGCTTATTTAGGGGCTAATCTATAGACAAACTTTACCCCAGGTTATAAGATATCCCTATATATGTGTTTTTTTTATAATACTAACACCCTTATGAATCCAGGAGTGTAAGTGGTAGAATAGGTAAGTGAACGGGTATTCCACTTTTGATCAGATTGCAAATTTGCCAGAAAGATAGCTCAGCCAATATTGGAAACAACCTAAACAGGAACATACATCCACTTCAATTTTAGAAAAAGCCATATCATATGAACATTTATATTTAGCACCAGTTCTCCGACAGAAATATTTCTAGTTACATGGGTAGGTTGGCTTGAAGTGGCAAGAAGAGTTGCATTTCTGGCCATTTGTTTTCTATAGGGTAATATCACACTCCTTTTGTGTTTATTTCTCTTTAAAGTCACATCCAGGAAATTAATACAAAATGCATCATGGGTAATTGTAAATTATGGTCCCATCTCATTATCATTCATGTACTAGACAAATCAATACTTGTTCTGAGGAATAGATGGATAGGGCTCGGAACATTACATGATAACTAGAAACACTTATCAAACCTTGTGGCACTTTGAAAAATGTATACTAAATGCTTAGTATTCTGCATTTGACCAAGTCATTTTATTGCCACAGGATAATAATAAGGGCTTTACCCATGCCCATATTTTTTCTTGCAAGGCACCTATCCCAACTATAATGGGTCACAATGGAGTTTTTGTAAGTTTTAGGTAGAGGATGGTAAATGGAGACTACTGAAATACTGTTCCACAAATAATATTTATTGGCCACCTTCTGATGAATGGCCCCCATACTTACTCCCAGCCCTTAAAGGCTCTTTAGTTTACCCAGGAAAATATTGGTGGTATCACTGGACAGGTTGACATAAACATAATTTTGCAACATATCCTAATTTCAATGTCTAAAAAGGCCTCTGTTTAAAACAATTGCGTCTTCTTTGTCCATAGATTTTTTGTAAGCCCAACAAAACTTAATACTCTTTCTTTCTTTAGATTTTTACTGGAACATTGTAGCGTCTCCTTCCGTTTTTTTAACTAATACAAGTCCCATTCTACATTCTCTTGAAACAAGTTTAATAATGGCAGTCAGATAGAAATGAATAGGGTAAAAGCCAGTATTTTTCACATATATAGGTTCCAAAGACAATGGGGGAGATTTACCAATACTGTCTAGCTCTTAGACAGTGTAAACTTAGATTAAACAGTCTAAGGCTAGGGCCACACAGCATAGGACAAAAAATGTCGGAAAGCCGACGGCAGTTTGTCCTATGCATTTTGTCACTGTGCAAAAACCGGAGTTGGTTTTAGTTTTTTTGCCGTCAGCCCGTACAATTGAATGTACGGGAAACCAATGGCAAACCGCAAAGCTATGGTGGAATTTGCAACATGTTGCATATTCCTCCGGATTTTTAACGCGGGAGTTAAAAACCAATGCTGTATAGACTACAGCACAGGTTTTTCATTGCTGTCTATGCAGCACAGTGTAGAATACTGAAACTGACGAAAATGCAATGGTATTTCTGTGCTGTATAGACATAGCCTTAGAGTATGTTTACACAGTGTTTTTTAAAGTGTAATTTTACACTTCTAAATCAGCGTATTTTAAAAAATCCTATCCCCCCTGTTTCCTATGGGAATTTTACTAGCGAAAAATGCTAGGTCACTTATTTTTGCGTCCAAAAGACAGCTCACAATTACGCTTGTGAAATACGCTTTGTGTGAACAACAAAGTGCATTTTAGATTATAGTTAAGGAAGATTTTAAACTTGTCTGAGGCTGATTTTGGTCCGTTATTCAGCGCGTAAAATGCACTAAAAACGGCCGAAAAAGACGCAGTGTAAACATACCCTTACAATTCACCACGTTGATCACAGGTTAGAACTGACTAATCCAAAATTGGCTTATTTTATTCCACTGATTGTGACAAAATTCTAGAGATGGTCGCTAAGCCCTTCCTTTTTACGGAGCAACGCTCCTTTTGCAAAGGTCAAGACCCTTTTATACGGCAAGGTGCAGAAATGTCTAAAAACTGTCTAAAACACATAATAAATGTGGTGTAAAGCAGGTACTTCATTATTTTTGATGCAAATGACAACAGAATTCTGGTGCAACTGCCTTGATAAATGTATCCCAACAACTCTCTCAACAATTGTTTCATCTGAATGTTCATTCTTTATAATATTCTTTATCTTCTTTACTATACTGTTCCTTTCTGAAGAATAGAAGCAACCAAAATGGAATGTAGGAATGTAAGAGTAAAAGAATCTAAAGGTCTCCTACTGTACAGTACACTAAATGGCATGGAAGGGACTATGGATTTCCACTGCTCGCAATTACTGTTAGATTGTGACCCTCTAAAGAAATTGACATACTGCAGAGCTAAAACAGTTTCACCATCCATACTAATCCTATTCATTGTTTTATATTTTGAATGTAACAGGTAACAAAGGTGATACTGACCAATAATAATATATGCTCTTATCTTTACAAATACAATTCCCAATGTACACCACATCTAATGCTAAAAATATGTATAAGAAGAGATAAGCATGGTTTCCGATGACAGAGAAAACCATGTATTGCTATAAGTTGGTTTTCTATGACATGTTAGAGGTGAAGTTTGTATACTTTGTCATGCTGCTTCTTCAAGAGCTACAAACAGAACCTTCCCTACACAATGTCTCTAAACCATGCAATTGGGCTGCTAAACTGATATACTGTCCTACATGCTACCCTATCAGAGGCTCAAGACCAAGTGCTATTAGCATCTACTTGAGTAGCCCTTTGTGGGTGTCTTAATATTTATGTATAATTTTAAGGCCCAGTCTAATTATAGGTTTATATCAAAGTTTAATAAATACATATGTCTTAAAGATTTCAATATAATGGAACATCAGGCTGGAAAAAAGTACACATTTTTGGTAGGGAAGTTAAGGTATTTTTGTTTGTCTAAATCTCTACATTTTTGTGTTCCTCTTGAATGGAATACAGGCTTATTAAAGTATTAAAGCCTTAAAACAATATGAAATAATACATAAAAATCTAGTCTATTAAGTTAATGCTGTGTTGATCTGGAGCACAAAAACAACCCATAGCAAGGCAGTTGTTTTTTTCTTGCATTATCCTGAACAAGCAATTTGAATAAATCCTTGAATAACTATGTGCTGAATAAACCTATTTTTGACTTTCTCTTCTTTTATCCTAAAAAATCTTTGCTTATTTACTTAATAATATACCTTTATAGTTTGTCCACATGGATGATTTGGGCACTGCTTAGGTGCAGATTATGCCCACAAAACAGTGTCAAAAATTACTATAAAATGCCTCCAGGTAATTTCCATTGATTCCCATGTAAAACCTTGTTGACCTTCATATGACACAGTTTCTAACTCTTTTTTTATTTTTACAAAGTGTGCCGCGCAAAAAATTTTAATGTCAGACTAAAAACCACTTTTAAAACCGCATAAAAAACTGCACCAAAAAAGGCTCCTAAAAACGTGTCTCAAAAACCTTATCAAATTCTTGTCAAAAACTCATCTGAAAACTGCAAAATATGAGGCAGTTTTCAGACGAGTATTTGAAGCTAATTTGGATGCTGAAAAATAAGCGTCCAAACAGGGCCGGGACGATAGGTAGGCAAGAATAGGTGACCACCGTGGGCGCCACTTCATCTCAGGCATAAAAGGGGGCACAAAGAAGCATGGATTAAGCCAAATTTTCCATGAGTGGGGCGCTTTGTGCCTTATTTGCCGAGGGCACCAGAATACCGTTTCCCAGCCCTGCATCCAAATCATCCATGTGAACATACCCTTAGGCTACGTCTACACTGTCATATTTTTAAGCGGATTTGGTATTTGGAATCCGACTGTAAATCATCCCCATAGACCTCAATAGAAAACTCGACATAAGGTCGGATTTGAAATACAAAAATCATCTAAAAAAACTTAGCACATGTTCTATAATCCGCCGTATTATACTTGACAACAGTGGATTATAGATCTGTTCAATTGAATGGGGCGGCCAAAAACTGCGGCAAAAAAACAGGACAAAAAAACAAAACAAGGGTGAAATATTGGTTGGATTCGGATTAGAATCCAACCAGTATTTTGTCCTCTGCTGTGTTGACGCAGCCTATCAGGGGCTGGTGCTCTGTATTCTTATTACAGAATTCCAAATTCCCTGCATGGTTTGTTACCACCAAAGTTTTGGCTGTTGACAGCCACCACAAGAGGAAGCTGAAGAGCTTACTAGAGATGAATTTATTATTGAGCTCTATCAATCCATTTGTGGTAAATTCACCCTAGTGACAGATGCAGATGTTATGAACAGTTTTATAGCTAGTCATTAAGCAAATAAACACACATACTAACAAATATGACAATGAACAGCACTTTTATATTACTACAACATTTATATTGCAAAAGCTAAATTTAGGCTTTAAAGTGGTTTTGCCACGATCTAATGGTGACATGGGATCCTCCAAAATGAGTATTTAATCACTTTTCTAAATATATGTCATCAACAAAAGTGAAGCCTCTAAGAGCTACAGCCTGACTACATGCCCTTGGTTTCCGGACATTTTTACAATAGACACGGCCATGAGCTGATAGAAGCTTATCTGGCCGCACTTGCGTTGTTTGCACTTCTTATCTGATGGCAGGGAACATGAACGAGCTTTGAAGGGACTGGGGAGAAAAGTCCTGTTTCTTTTGTATAGAGAATCCACTGGTTGTAATGTAATTATCTGAGTAAATATGCAGACGCTCCCTAGCTCTCTGCTCAGTCCCTCTCCCCCTGCAGTTTTCGTAAAGGAATGAAAGAAGGCTGCCTGTAGAGCTTATATTCTCTCATGAGCAAATAAGAGGGAGAAATAAAACAATAAAAACGCATATAGCTTGTGCACATTACAGTTCTCCTCTGTGGATTAGCAAAACAATGTTTGCTCAACTACAGAGACTGAGTAAACAGAATGTGCAAGGGAGGTGGGGCATGACATCACATGGAGACATTTGTTTTTTTAAAACACAGAAACACAACACCCCTTTTTTCAGGCCTCAAGAGGGGAGTATCAGCCTGTTAGGTAAGGAACTCACTTCTTGGCAAAACCCCTTTAATGTTTCCCATAGTGCCTCAGATAGACACATGTCAATGGATTCTATTGTCCCTACACAGTATTTCCAAGTATCTAATATCCTTTCTGGTTTAAGTGCGTAGATTTCCTAGTTTATTAAACATTTTATCATGACAACCAAATGAAACACAACTGTAAAATCTCTTTCTGTTCCCTTCTCTAATAAATGTAAATCAGATCATCTCAAACTAAATCCTGCAGCTCAATGTGACATTGATTTGATAGGACATTGACTGCATGCATAATTCTGACCTAGCATTACTAAGTACTCTAAAAGTAAGAATGTGTGATGCTGATGCCTAGGTTCATACAGGCCATGTCAACGTGTCCTTGCTAGGCTGCCTGCCAAGCCTTCTGGCAGTGTACAACCTTTAAGCACAGAGCTGGCAGACAGTGGCGGACATCTGACTATAACTGCAATGTGTTGCATGGTAGTGGAGGTATACCACAGTGAAATATAGCCCTTAGGGCTTGTCCCCACAACAAAAAACAACCACCTGTAAACCAACTGTCAAGAAAAATCCGTGCAGTAGTTCACGTCGCCGGACGGTCTATGACACTGCCAGCATTCCTAAAAACTTAGAACATGTTCATTCTTCCGCCAGGTTTTTCGGGCAGAACATAAACATGTGAATGTGAAGGGCTAAACCACGGACAAAAGCCGTCCCCTTCGTGCCAAAAAAGACAAGCTACTGGACCGCACCATTAACATAACTTGTCAGTGTCCATGAAATGCATTCTCTTGTGTAAATAGGATGGCTTTCACTATTTATGTATTAGTAATAATTTTATCTACTTGCATAACTGAAATCTAAAATCAAACTTCCAAATTATTGCATTGATATTGTTTTTCATTTCTACAATTTTACAGCAAATTTCCATTGCTACCATAAATATATCTTTACAGAGGTGGGCTCTCAATTATTCTATTCTTGGGGATTATGGGTGACATGTATGAACGGGTTTGCGCCAGAAGTCGTTTTATCAGCCTGAAAACTACCGTATTTAGTTTTTACTCAGACGCACTCCAGTATTAGACACATTATAAAGCACCCACGGTACTTTGTGATGCGCCTGAGATCGGGGGGCGTTCTGGAGGTGTGTCCATACGAATCTATACATTTATGACTTATTATCGACAAATCCAGGTGCATTACTGCTGGAACAGGTAGAGCACTTTAAAAGTGGTTTATCTGAGCCAGAAGTGTCGCTTTGTAGCTAGAGAGCGCTAAATCTATGACGCACAGTAGAACAGGTTCATAGATTCAGGCGCATTCTACGCTGCAAATGCACGCATGAATGCCAAAAATCATATATACTACCTATTGTTTCTCCTTGGGGAGACTGCCAGCTAGCATAAGACTGCTTCTTCTAATAGTTGGCACTAGTAAAACTGTTTTCTTTTCTGTCAGACTATTTGCATACTTTTTTCCTCCAGTAGCATTGCCTCACCTAATTCAGCTGTAAGCAATAGAGAACTTTAAATAGTAAAAAACATAGGATATTACCAGTATATTTGATGTGATATAATATAAAAGGTATATCTTTTGTGAGAACCACTCTGAGGAGAGCACAGTGGCTCAGTTAGCAATGTTTTCTTGCAGCATTAGGCGTTTCACACGCTTATTCACGGCGGATTTGTGCGCCGTATTGAGCGCACAATCCGCCGTGAATACGGGGCGGACGGGGGCGGGCCAGGAGCGCGGCGGGGGCGCCGCTCCCGCCCCATAGACAATGCATTGTTTACGGCGCGGACGCGCCGTAAACAATGTGCATGTCACTTTCTACCCCCGCGGCGGATTCGCCGAGCGGGGAGGAGCGACGCAAATCCGGCGCGCAGTACGGCGCCAATCCGCGGCAGAATAAGCCGTGTGAACGGGGCCTTAGAGTCCTGGGTTCAAACTGAACCAAGGAGTTTGGAGATATCCTGGTTTCTTCCCACACTTCAGAACAATATTAATAGGATAATTTGGAATAGAGATTGTAAACCCCCAAAGGGGACAGGGGCCAATGTGAGTTTTGGATTTTTTTTATTATGACAACTGTTTACTGTCTACACTGTTTGGGCTTGTTCACACGGAGTTTTCACTCCGTGTTACAAGCGCTTTGTAGATCCGTCTTGGGGACCGACAGATGAATCTAAACAATTAGCAGTGAGATTATCACTGCTTGCTATGAGGAAGACACGTTTTTGAAACATGCAGCGGCGATCTCTCATGTGAACGCCGCTGCGTGTCCGTCATAGCAAGCAGTGATAATCTCACAGCTGATTGTTTAGATCCGTCTTGGGGTCCGCTCTGTCGGTCCCCAAGACGGATCTACAAAGCGCTTGTAACACGGAGTGAAAACTCCGTGTGAACAAGCCCTTTCTCACATCAAAAGTTGTTGGAATGCCACAGATACTTCATATAGTTGCTGAACAGGAGAGTGAAAAATACGAATCTATTCTGCATAAACAAGGTGTAAATAAATAGATGACATAATATCCTTATGCGTGGAAAGAAGTGGAACCAGCATTCTTACTTTGCATGTTGAATAAGAGGGGAAGCCCCATTGGATCAGCAAATTTGGCTTTCAGTATCATCTGTACGCTGATGAAAATCATGTCCTCTCTCTCAGACTGGATCTCACTAAAACTGAACTTCTTGTCATCACGGTATCAACTAACCGACCCCACCCTGCTGTTTCTGTTTCTGTGTGTGGTACTATCATAACTCCTAGGCAGCAGTCTTCACACGGTATATTCACACGCCGATTTTTACGTGCTGGAAAACGGCCCAAAAGCAGCCTCAGACAAGCTTCAAATCTTCCTTCATTAACTATAATGTAAAATACGCCTTGTTGTTCACATGAAGCGTATTTCACAGCTGTAATTGCGAGCCCTTTTTTTGGATACAATATCGGGCGTTTTTCGCTCGTGAAATCCCCACAGGAAACAGTGAGGACAGTATTTTTCAAAATGCACTTTAAAATACGCCTCTAATCAGGTGTTTTTTGAAGCAGATTTGGAGGTTTATTTGGAATTTGATTTTGAAGCATAAATTTACACTTCAAAAAACACTGTGTGAACATACCCTTAGGCCCCGTTCACACGGCTTATTTCGCCGCGGATTGGAGCCGTACTGTGCGCCGGATTTGCGCTTCACTACGGCTCCAATCCGTCCATGTCATTACGGTAATCCACAGTTCTCAATCCGCCGCGGGGGGAGAAAGTGACATGCACATTATTTACGGCGCCTACGCGCCGTAAATAATGCATTGTCTATGGGGCCAGCGAGCAGCTCCCCCGCCGCGTTCCCGCCCCGCTTCTTATTCAAGCCGTAACTGCGGGCAAAATCCGTCCCGCAATTACGGCTTGAATAAGCCGTGTGAACACAGCCTTAGGGTTAAACTAGATTTCAATCTATCCTTCACTCCCTTTATCCAATCCCTTGCCCGCTCCTGCACCTCAAAAACATTTCAAAGAACTGTCCTTTTCTTATTGTGGAAACAACTCGAACTCTTATTGTCGCCGTATACTTTCTCATCTTGACTACTGTAACTCCTTGCTTATCGTTCTCCCTCTCTGTAAACTCTCCCCTCATCAATCTGTCCCGAATGCAGCAGCCAGGCTCATCTTTTTTTCCAGCTGCTATACTGATGCTTCTACCCTGTGTCATTGACTGCACTGGTTGCCCATTCAGTACAGAATACAACATAAACTCATCATTGTCACCCATAAAGCTCCCCACAGTGTTGCACTCCCCTACATCTCCTCCCTAATATCTGTCTACCACCTTATCCGTTTTCTGCTCTCAGCAGATGATCTTCGACTAAATTTCTCGAGGATCCGAACCTCCCATGCCCTTCTGCAAGATTTTACACGTTCTCTGCAATATGCTCTTAGGCAGTCACAGGCACTTATCTGTAAAAAAGATGTACTGTCTGGGTGGGAGGATCATCCACTTTTTGTGTAAACCACCCCATATTTATGAAACATGGCTCAACCATTATGTAACCCAAGCCCTTCTCACCCTTCGTCTCATCCATACATTCTAATACATTGTAAACTTTTGCCAGCAGAGCCCTCACATCTCATGTCTGATCTGTAAGTAGCTTTTTACTGTGTAATGTTTGATTCTGTCTGTACTTATACCCTCTATATTGTTAAGTGCTGTGGAATATGTTGGCGCTACATAAATAATGGTTGTTATTATTTATAATATTAATATTATCAAAATTTTATGTTGGACTGAGTGTCTGTAGACTTGGGCAAAATGATGGTCAAGAGAAGGAGTAGACTATGAGTAGGCTACTACTGAGAATTCAATTGATCCGAAACGCGTCAGTCTTTTTCAGCTATGCACCACTGATGTTAAAGTGCTGTTTGTAAATGCCATATACCATGCTGTGATACATTTTTAAAAGTACTATAATAAATGCTTCATATGTTTTAACGGATTTGACCCACCAAAGGAAGCTGGTGTTTATGTTCTACTTGACTCAGGCTACGACTAAGCATTCAATGTATCCAAAACGCGTCAGTCTTTTTTCTTTTTTCAAGCATCGGTTCAGCTTTAGGTTAGGTCTACACAGCATAGGACAAAAAACTCATCGAAAACCAAAACCTAAAAACCGCTTTGAACCTGAGTATTTTGTCAGTTTTTTGTCCAAATCAGCTGGGTTTCAGAAGAGTTTTTTAGGTGGTTTTTGTTTTTTTGTTGTGGTGTTTGGCATGGTTTTTGATCTATTTTTTTGGACAGTTTTCAATGTATGCAAAATTCATATGCTTTACATAAATACCTGGGCAGTTTTTCAGCAGAACCGTCAAAAAACAGTGCCAAAAAATGCAGAAAAACCATCTGCCAATTTACATATAGTTCAATAGTAAATTTTCCTCTGGAAAAAAAAAAATGACCTGTGTAGACTACAGCTTGTTTTTTTGTATTAAAGTCTATGTGGACGTTTTTCCGTCGGATTTTCAGAGGTTTCAAAATAACAAAACTACAGAAAATCCAATGGGAAACCTCTGCTGTGTAGACATAGCCTTACCATGCTTCCACTGCTTGTACCTTTAGGGCTTGTTCACACGACGTTTTGGATCCGTTTTGAATGCGTTTTATGGATCCGTTTTTTAACCTGCGAAAACTGGATGCAAATTGCATCCAAAAAGCGGATCCAGAAAACGCAACAGCTGATCCTTTTTTGGATGCATATTGGATGCGTTTTGCATGCGTTTTACGGATCCGTTTTTTGGATCCGTTTTTTTCAATGCTTTATTTAAATCAACCTATCAAACTGCAATTTAAATATAATATAACCTATCAATGACCAAGAAAAAACCCTTTTTTACCTAGTGTCAATCAACTGTACATACACCTATGATTTTAGAACCCGCCCCCCCCTTTTTTTTTTAAATCAACCAATAGTTTTCAAACCCACCCCATGTAAATTAATTAATAACAATCATTTATGAACTAAATCATTTATAAACTAAATATTTATAAACTGAATATATATATATATATATATATATATATACATTTATATAAATATACATTATAAAAATAACTTTATTTATAAAAACATTTATATATATAATTATATATATTTATATACATTTATAAACTAAATATAAGCCAAACATAATATTCAAATTTTATATTTAATTTAAATGCAATGCGTTTTACGGATGCGTTTTTGGCATCGAAAGCGGATCCAAAACGCATCCAAATGTATGCTGCGCTTTTGGATCCGCTTTTGGGATGCCAAAAGCGCACTCCATTATTTCCTATGGGGATTTCTCTTGCGTAAAACGCAAGAAGAATTGACATGTCAATTCTTAAAACGGATCCGAAAAGCGGATCGCGAAAAGCGCATCGGCGATCACTCGTGTGAACAGCGATGCGCTTTTGCCATTGCAAGCAATGTTAATCACATTGACAATTGTTAGATCCGTTTTACGGATCCGTAAAACGGATCCGTAAAACGGATCACAAAGACGTCGTGTGAACAAGCCCTTATACCTGTTGTGTTTTTTCCTGTGGGTCAAGAGAAGGGTTATAAATGATACAAGGATAGGTTTACTAAGAAAGGATGAGTAAACTTGAGGGGCTAAGAGGTTTACTTGGAGGAAGAAACTTACTTGTGACACTGGAAGAACTGACCTAAGTGTGTGAAGTGTTTTTCTAATATCTTTAGTGAAGTTGCAAGGAACCTGACAAGGTTGAACACTAACTTATAGGGTAGAATCTGCTAATAGATGGCACTAGAGAGGCAGCTTTCGAGAGGAGAGCTAATTTGCATTCTATTATTCTAATAATGATAGTACTATCCATCATTAAAAAAGGAACACATATTCATTAACACTAATACAAATGTAAGGCCATGGACCAATACTACTCAGTAAGTTAGAAAGGGGAATATCTCTCATCATATAGATGCGTGAGGATTTGAAATTGCTTTTTTGCACCCCACTAAGCATCTGCATATCACAAGGCATTATGGGAAAAAGGCGGAAAGCTCAAGTGCCTTTGGATATAACAAATCCTTAATTTCCTTTTAACTCACTGAGTTTTTGGAAAGCAAAAGGGATGTTAGCCAAGTCAGTATAACATGTCTGCATACAGCTGTTTCAGGGTTTTGCCCCTCATCAGTGCAGAGCTTACTGGGTGGCTAGGTGGGAGGCAATAAGTGGCTCAGCAAGGGGAATATCTCTCCTTGGGAAGAGCACAGTAACTTAATAATTTGTCATAAAAGCTTCTTGAGAAACAAGAAATAGTTTGGCATGAAACTGTTGCACAAATCCATACCAGTTTCAAAGTGGCATGACTGAGACTACTTTTGGCGTGGAACGGACACATTATAAAGTGTTGTGAAACACTTTTATACATACTGTCGGATTGTACACTATCAAAAACATAGGTAGACCCATCGAGTCGACGCAAGGTTCATACATGTCACCCTAAGATGCTCAATTGTCCGAGTCTCCAAATCTCACCACATGCACAAAAGGGAAGATCATCACTTTTGGGGGCCTAAAGATTCTTATAATTGCATAAAAAGACTGTAGAACAGCGGTTCTCAACCTGTGGGTCGCGACCCCGGCGGGGGTCGAACGACCAAAACACAGGGGTCGCCCCTAGCCCGGGCAGGGTGGCCGGCCGGAGAGCCGAGAGGGGCGCCGCAATGGCTTAAAAGCTGCAGGGAGGAGCGCTGTGGCCGCCGCTGCGCCCCTCCCTGCAGCTGCTTGCATAGTGCAGCGCCCACAGCGTTACAATTACTGAGGGGAGGGGGAGCAGTGGGCGCCGTTACTCGCAGCATTGGTGGCTCAGTGAGCTGCTCCTGTGAGCGGCGCTGCGGCAAGGACGGACTTACGTCCCGCCGGCTCTTGTGGGCGGTGCGTGCAGGACGCTGAAAGCGTGCTGCATCACGCACCCACAATATGTACCAAGCATCAGGAACAGCCCTGCCGTACTCAGTGCAGAGAGAATGCTGACACTGTACAGCAGGGCTGTTCCTGGCTGCAAGGTAATTTAGTGTTAAACACATACACACACATCCACTGCATCATGTAATGTCTGTATGTGGTACAAGTAATATGTTATTAACCTGTTACTTGTACCACATACAGCCATCACATTATATACACATTACATTTACTCCCCCCCCCCCCCTTATAGGGGGGCTGTGAGTGGCACATGGGGAGGTCACATATGTAAACCCATCATGTGCCAATCACAGCCTCCCACCCGGACAAGGTTACATCTATGTAACGGCTCTGCGTGGTACCTTTATATGTATGTGACATGTAGAGATACCGCTCAGAGGCCTCACATATATGTAACCCCCCATGTACCACTCACAGGCCCCCCTGTATAAGGGTACATCTATGTAACGGCTCTGCGTGGTACCTTTATATGTATGTGACATGTAGAGGTACCGCTCAGAGGCGTCACATATATGTAACCCCCCATGTACCACTCATAGTCCCCTGTATAAGGTTACATCTATGTAACTGCTCTGAGTGGTACCTTTATATGTATGTGACATGTAGAGGTACCGCTCAGAGGCGTCACACATATGTAACCCCTCATGTAGCAAAATTACAGTTTTGAAGTACCCATCAAAATAATTTTTTGGTTTGGGGTCACCGCAACATGAGGAACTATATTGCGGGGTCACGGCATTAGAAAGGTTGAGAACCACTGCTGTAGAAAGTTGTCTTTTCCTAAAACCAAAGTACAAAAATAGCCACCTTTTAATAAAAGCTGTTGACTATGACTTTTATCCCCTCTCCCCATATGGAAATCTGCTTTAATCCTGGTTTTATGCCTCAAAGATAGGACATATCTAAGTTTAACTGGATGGATGGCAATGCTTGTTATGACCATGCTTAGTGGTCTATATCTTCCTGTCTCCATCAAGTATGTCTAGGACTGCATCCAAATGATGAGAATTGTAAACAGATGTTGAAACAAGATGTGTACAGTACATCAGAATACCATAATGCTGCTCACTGTAGTGCTGAGGATTGTAGTCCTTTATAGTGTAACAAACGAATGGTGTCACTCTGTCTAACATGCAGTTTATCATTTAACACAAGAACTAGACCTGCTTATTCCAATCTTTCTTCTTATATTGTACAATTTAAGAACATAACATTTTGTTAATTAATCTATTTTCTCTTTCTTTTTTGCACAAGGATTTTCTGGTCATATAGTTCTGAAATATCAGCAAGTTTGTAATTTTTTTTTTTTTTTTTTAAATAGCTGATTATAACCAGAAGGTAACAGTAGCTTCTATACTCTCCCAACAATCTTACAGAATCATCAAAGCATATTATAAACTACATGTAGAATGCTAAAAAGAAATAAGACCACTCTGATATGCCTATTATAGAAGGAAATATCTAAACCAGATATACAATGCCAGCATTTGGTAATCCCGAATGTGTAGTCTAGGTTAGGGATGGTGTTTGCAAAGTGATTTTCATTTTGGGATCCTTCACTATTAGGGTATGTTTACACGGTGTGTTACATAGTTACATAGTTAAATAGTTACATAGTTTGTCAGGCCGAAAAAAGACATACGTCCATCCAGTTCAGCCCATTTTGCTAAAATGTTACTAAAGGGTGGATCCAGAGGAATGCAAAAAACCCCCATGAGGTAGAAGCCAGGGGATCAACGCCCCTTCTCCAGAATCCCAGTCACTATTACTTGTTATATTATATCTAGAAATGTATCCAGACCCTTCTCCAGAATCCTAGTCACTATAACTTGTTATATTATCACTCTCCAGAAATGCATCCAAACCCTTTTTGAACTCTGTTAGTGAATTCACCATGACAATATCCTCTGGCAGAGAGTTCCAGTCTCACTGCTCTAACAGTAAAGAAACCCTTTCCATGTAGAAACCATCTTTCCTCTAGACATAGAGGACGCTCCCTTGTTCTGGATACAGTCCTGGGTATAAATAAATCTTTAGCGAGATCTCTATATTGGCCCTTAATATATTTAAACATATTTATTATGTCCTCCCGAAGCCGTCTTTTCTCTAAACTAAATAACCCTAATTTTGCTAATCTTTCTGGGTATCATAGTCCACCCAGTCCTTTTATTACTTTAGTTGCCCGTCTTTGTACCTGTTCAAGCTCCACAATGTCTTTCCTGTGCACTGGTGCCCAAAACTGTACACAATATTCCATGTGTGGTCTGACCGGTGACCCTTACAAATACACTGATCAGCCATAACATTATCACCTCCCTAATCACAGACCACAAATCACCTGCCTGATATTCTGTAGGTCTGTCAAAAGAGCCATGACCTATGGAGGCATGAAGTTCACAAGACCTCTGGATCTATTCCAAAGCATCTGCAACCAAGATACTAGCTTCAAGTCAAATAAAAAGTTGGGGCGTTGTTTTTAGTACATCCCACAGATTTTTGATAGAATTGAGATCTGGAGAATATCCTGCTGAAACAGGCCACTGCTTTAGGGTCCCATTTGGAAACCAAGTCATCTCCCCATTACCATTTCGTCCATGTCTAAGTCACTTAGATCCAGGGATGTGACTTGAATTCATAGGGCCCCATAGCCTAATGACAATAAACTAAAACAGCAGTATAAGTAGCAATAATTAAAGGAATAAATAATACCGCCACCTATTAGGGAACCCAAATAACAGTTATAGATCACCAACTACCTGTTCTCTCCAAAAAGGAACAATGTTCTGGTACCTGTGTAGGACCATAGTATTCGCTATAGTAATAGTTATACCCATGCTCAGATCATTACGATTTCCTATTTTTTCTGCTTCCAACACATCATCTGTGAGAACCAACTGTTCCCTTGCTGCCTAATACACATCAATCCTTGACAGGTGTCAGTGTTATGAGATAGTCAATGTTATTGCTTAACATTATGACCGACTGTTGTATGGAATAGAATATAACAGCACATTATAATATTTCCGTTATGTCCTTGAAAACGTTGCCCATTTGCTTTAATGCAGTTTCTAGCTCAACTATTACAATGATAAACAAGAGCAATAAAAAGAGAACATTCTTTAACTGGTTGCCAATTGCCCATTGACTACATACACCTGGTCGTTCAAGGATGTTTTGGAAGTCTGTGCAAAATTTGCAGCTGCACAGACACAAAGCAGCTGCATGAGCGGAAAGCTGACTGTCAGTGGCAACCAGGCCCTCCAGTTATAAGGTAGAAATGGTTCATCACGGCCCCGGCCTTCCCAATCCATGTATACACAGAGCATAATAATAAAGCATTATTATTCATTGAAAAAAATACAAGAACAAGAAAGCTTTAGGCTAAGTCCACACACCACATAAAAACGGTCGAATTTTTGCCGGTTTTAGTATATTGAAACCACTGAAAATCCTACCGTTTATCAAGTCCATAGACTTTAATAGGAAAAACGACCTATAGTCTACACAGGTTGTTTTTTTCAGCTCATTTTCAGATTAAGGAACACATTGCTAAATCCGCCAGTGTTTTAAATTTTCCCATCGGTTTTGCGTACATTCAATTGAATGGGCCGACGGCAAAAAAATTAAAAGCGACCGCGCTCATGCGTCGGACAAAAAGTCGTCGGCTTTCCAGCGGTTTTTGTCCTATTCTGTGTGCTTGAAGCTTTATAGCGCTTAAGCCTGCATGCACTAAAAAATGACAATGTGCCAGGTCAGGAAGTGTGTATGTGTAGGAGAGGGAGGAGGGGGGGGGGGGGTAACAGCCCAATCACTAATTGGTTAAAGTATAAATTCAATTCTGAGGAAACTTCAGAAATAGGCAGCGTTTATACCAGGAATGACATTGGGGCCGTACTAGCATTACTGCTGTCAGGGGTAGTTCCCGGCGGTGCCGCCATCCTCTGCCGCCGACCGTTATGGTCCCAAGTCAATACCGATCGCTGGGCTATCGGCTTGGGACCTTATGGACGCACATACAGTTGAAGGTTCCAGCACAGCAGAGAGCGAACGCCCCCGTTCCGCAGAGTACTCCGGTGAACCACAAGCAGGCTTGCGGCTCACCAGAGTACACAAGCGGTGTGAGTGTCATAATGCTGCGTGCATGGACTGAAGACATCACACCGCCTGAAGAAGAAGACTGGGAGCAGCGAGAGAGTCAGGGAGTGGGGAAAGTTGAGTACTGTTTTTTATTTTTAATTAGCCCTCTCTACTTGCTGGGGGACCTATATACTTGCTGGGGGACTTATAACCTACCTATATAATTGCTGGGGGACCTATATACTTGCTGGGGACCTATAACTTACCTATATAATTGCTGGTGGACCTATAAACAGCATATATATCTGCTGGGGGACTTATATACCTGCTGGGGGACCCATGACCTACCTATATACAGTACCAACTGGAGGACATATAACCTACCTATATACCAACTGGGTGATATATAACCTACCTATATACCAACTGTGGGAACTATAGCCTACCTATATACCTGCTGGGGACATATAACCTGCCTATATACTTGCTGGGGGACCTATGACCTACCTATATACCAACTGGGTGATATATAACCTACCTATATACCAACTGTGGGATCTATAACCTACCTATATACCAACTGGGGACATATAACCTGCCTATATACTTGCTGGGGGACCTATGACCTGCCTATATACCTACTGGGGGACCTATATCCTGCCTGTATACCTGCTGGAGGATCTATAACCTGCCTATATACCTGCTGGGAGACCTATAACCTATTTATATACCTGCTGGGGGACCTATAACCAGCCTATATACCTACTGGGGGACCTATAATCTGCCTATATCCTTCCTGGGGGACCTATAACCTTCCTACATACCTGCTAGGATAGATATAACCTATATACCTACTGGGAGACATGTAAACTATATATACACCTACTTGGGGACATATAACCTACTGGGCGACCCTATTACCTATACTGAGAGACATTTAAGTTACTGGGGGCCCTATTACCTACACTGGGGAGCATATAACTTACTGGGAGAACCTATTACCTATACTGGGGGACATATAACTGCATTGTGAAGTTGCTAATAGTTGTTAAGCGGATGTTAAGGCCTCAAGTCGATTGACAAGAGCTTAGCAAGCAACTCTGGGACTAGAGTCGTTTGTTAAGCCGGTTGTTAAGGCCTCAAGTCGATGGATAAGAGCTAGCGACTAGTGACTAGTCAGGGGTCATGGTCAAATTTGAAAAACAGGGGCCCGCTGATATGGTTAGAAATTGCTTTGGCTGTATGGGGCCTTGAAATTACTGACAGCAGCCCTGGTTTACACAGAGTAGTGCCATAAGTTTAATCACGACATGGTGAGCAATTTGTTTGGCTAAGTCTACACAGCACAAGTTTTTGGTCGGATTTTCAGTGGATTCAGTATTAATAGCTGAAGAAAAATAGCTGAAGAAAAATATGACATAGTGGGGATAACTGAGACATGGCTGGACGAGAGCTATGACTGGGCGGTTAACTTGCAAGGTTACAGTCTATTTAGAAAGGATCGTAAAGACCGGAAGGGGGGAGGTGCCCTGTCTCTATGTAAAATCCTGTCTGAAGCCAACACTACGGGAAGATATAGGTACAGGTAATGAACAGGTGGAATCATTATGGGTAAATATACATGGGGGTAATAACTGTAATAAAATTCTAATAGGAGTCTGCTATAGGCCCCCAATATAACAGAACCCATGGAAAAGATGTACTCCTCAGGAAAAATAGATCAGGCAGCTAATCAGAAATGGGGTTTTATATTTTATGGCGACTTTAACTATCCAGACATCAACTGGGAATCTAAAACCCTGTAGCTCTCACAAAGGAAACAGTTTTTTGTCAATAACTAATGATAATTACCTTTGCCAAATGGGTTCAAGAACCGACTAGAGGAAAGGCCCTTCTAGACTTAATATTGACTAATAGACCGACAGAGTAACAAAGGTTCAGGTTGAGGGGCACCTAGGGAATAGTGACCATAATATAATAAATTTCCGTTATCCTTCAATAGAGGTTTTTTTGTCAAGGAGCCACAAAAACACGAATTTTAGGAAGGCAATTTTATTCTGCTTAGGGGGGGGCCCTAAACCGTATTGACTGGGACAAGGTGTTTAAATATGGCAGAACAAATAATAAATGGGATATTTTTAAAAACATCCTATGCTACCACTGTGAGAGGTACATACGGTAATAAAAAAAATAGAAAAAAGGAAAAAACCAATGTGGATCAACAGAGATGTAAAGGAGGCAATAAAAAACAAAAAGAAAGCGTTTCACCTACTAAAACAGGAGGGCAGTGAAGAGGCACTAAGAATCTATAGGGAAAAAAATAAAGTGTGTAAAATAAAGATAAAGGAAGCAAAGCTGGAGACGGAAAGACATATTGCTATAGAAAGTAAAACTAACCCCAAAATATTTTTTAACTATATAAATTAAAACAGAAAATGTTGGCCCTTTGAAAAATACTGAGGGGGAGACAGTAGAGGGCGATGAGAAAAAAGCAACCTATTAAACACTTTTTTCTCCATGTATTTACGAGGAGGATGAGCTTCCTGTTGAACCCGAGGGATGAGGTAAACTCCAACTTAAAATGTTTCTTGTCTAACCCAGGGGAAAAAGTGCAGCTCCGCCTTAGAAGATTAAAATAGACAAATCCCCAGGTCCAGATGGCATACACCCATGTGTCCTAAGGGAGTTAAGTGATGTCATAGATAGGCCCCTATTCTTAATATTTATGGACTGTCTAATAACAGGGTATGTCCCAAGGATTGGCGCCATAGCAAATGTGGTGCCAATAATTTAAAAAGGGGTCAAAAAGTGATCCAGGAAACTATAGGCCGGTAAGCTTAACTTCTGTTGTAGGTAAAATGTTTGAAGGGTTTTTTCAGAGATGCTATCCTGGGGTATCTCACTGAAAAATAAATGTTTTAACGCTGTTCCAGCATGGGGTTTATGAAGGATCGGTCCGTCAGACTAATCTCAACACTTCTATGAGGAAGTTCGTGCTAGACTGGATCAGGGTGAGGCACTGGATGTCAAATATCTAAAATTTTTCTAAAGCATTTGATACGGTGCCAATAAAGGTTGGTTAAATAAAATGAGAATGCTTGGACTGGGGGAAAATGTGTGCAAGGTGGTAAGTAACTGGCCACTGATAGAAAACAAAGGGTGATAATTAACGGTGCATACTCAGACTGGATCCCTGTTACTAGTGGGGTACCACAAGGGTCAGTATTGGGCCCCATCCTAAATTTAACATTTTCATTAAATGATCTTACACAGAGATTACACAGTAGAATATCGATCATTGCAGACGATACTAAGCTCTGTAAAGTAATCAACAACAATAGAGGATAATGTATTATTACAAAGGATCTGGATAAGTTGGAGGCCCCGGCAGGGGAAATGGCAGATGAGGTTTAATACAATAAATGCAAGGTTTGCACATGGGGAAAGGAAAACCCTTAATGATTACATGTTAAATGGAAAAAACACTGGATAAAAGTGACATGGAGAAGGACTTGGGAATCCTAGTGGACAGTAAACTTAACTATAGCAGCCAGTGTCAGGCAGCAGCTGCAAGGCTAATAGGATCATGGGGTGTATTAAAAGGGGCATAGAGGCACATGATGAGAAACAAAATTCTCCCCTTATACAAGTCGCTGGTTAGACCACACAAGGAAATATTTTTGTACAGTTTTGGGCACCAGTGCACAGGAAAGACATTGTAGAGCTGGAACAGGGACAAAGGCGGGCAAAAAAAATAATAAAAGGACTGGGGGGACTACAGTACCCAGAAAGATTAGCAAGATTAGGTTATTTAGTTAGAGAAAAGACGGCTTCGGGGGGACATAATAAATATGTTTAAATACATCAAAGGTCCCAAAATAGAGATCCCCTCCAAAGATTTATTAATACCCAGGGCTGTATCTAGAACAAGGGGGCATCCTCTAAGTCTTGAGGAACGAAAGTTTCTACATAACCATAGCAAGGTATTCTTAACTGTAAGAGCAGTGAGACTGTGGAACTCTCTGCCAGAGGGACTTGTCATGGTGAATTCAATAACGAAGTTCAAAAATGGTTTAGATGCATTTCTGGGGGCGAAAAATATAACAACTTATAGTGTCCCAAGATTCAGGATTGGGGTCATTGATCCCGGGATTTTTCTGATTGCCAGATTGGAGTCGGGAAGGAATTTTTTTCCCTAAAATGAGGACAATTGGGTTATACCCATTGGGGGTTTTTGCCTTCCTCTGGATCAACACCTTAGCATAGCAGGCTGAACTGGATGGACGTCTTGTCTTTTTTCGGCCTTACAAACTACGAATCCTCCAAAAATCCCACCGTACCCAGCATTGTGAAGACCTCAATAGAAAATCTGTGCTGTAGTCTACACAGCATGGATGTTTTACTGATGGCTTCCTAAAACGCTGGCTGCCTGGTGGAATATATGTTCTATATTCCGAAGGACTCCTGTCCAGTACTGGGGATGTGGGGAATCCGAAAACCGTCCGTGTTTTTTTGCACAAAAGCTGTGTAAAAAAAAGCGTTGTGGCGTGGTAGAGCAATGTTAAAATGCTGTTGGATTTTGGACTGCATTTTAACATTGCTGTGTAGACATAGCCTTAGGTGCTGGGTCAGATCATTCTGTTTCCTCAACTCAGTGACTGCCAAAAAGCAAGGAGTCTTTACAGCCGAATGTAGAGAAAGATCAGGCAGAGGAGGAGGTTTACATAAAATAGTCAGGACCAAAACATTTGCCTTCTGTACTTGACATTACATCTCATATTTCATTTAGGATACATAAGCTCTGGTTAATTTCAAGTCCTTTTTCCAAGAGTAGATTTGGTTTACAACTATAATTCTGTAATATTTTTCACAATAAAAGCAAAAATGTCAAAAACTGTTTCCTACACGCCCACGTTTGCACGCAATACAGTAATGCAATGTCAGTATGTCTTTCCACTATCTAGTTTTAGAATCCAAATTGAATCTGAGCAGTTCTCAAATTAGCTACTTAAATCCAAGGCACAAAATCTGTCCCTTTTGCCTACTTGACCCTTTAACTGTAATATCATTGAGTAAAAGACCTACCTCACAACCACCATGCCAGCCACAGGACGGGTACAGCTTCTCCAAGCCTTGCTACTCACTTATGAGCTATCATGATGCATAAATGAAAGCTGTTCCACATTTTGGTCTTAGAACAGTGTGTGAATTTGCCAAATCCTAGCATGACAAGAAATAGTTTAATAAAAAAAAAAAAATACATACAGTATATGCGATAACTGGTTTGGCTGGTTCTGTTCCCACAGAGGTTCACTGTAAGAAAACTTGTGGGCACTGCTCCTATAGTGAAATGAGTATCTGGCAACCAGTCAAATGTACAAATTCTTTAATAGCTGCGAAAGAACTTGCAGATGAAATATGACTTGCCTTCCACAGTAATCAGCAATTAATCCGCCTAATGTCTGCAATGTCTTTGTACACTAACAATTTAAAAAAAACAAGATTCCATATTTAATTCCTTCACAAAATGCAAAAACAACAGTAATCAATGCGAGCTAATCAGCGGCCTCCTTGTGCCCGGCTCGGGGTAAACTGTAGTACTCATTCCATGATGCTGCAATCCAGATTCTGTCTGTTCTACATCCAAGAAAACATTCCAGATAAAAAGAGCAGACCCGGCAGCCTTACAACATGATTGTAAAGTTATAGCCAAGATGGCACTGATTTCTGAAGACTTTTAACTAAATGATGTCAATTTTCCTGTCTTTTACAAGTATATGCAACCCATTTATACTATGTCATGATGATTTATGATCGCTGGTGACCTCAGCAGAAGCCTCCCTCTAGTTGTGTTTTATAGGTCTGTTACCATCTAGTGAGGACATTATGCTGCGAGTACTTCAAGTAAGTTTTGTGATATGAGGATCACTGATTCCTATTAGTGCTGCACTTCGGATTCAGGTCAAAGTCTAATGTGACCAAAATCTTTGCAATTTTGGTCAGACCGAATCTATTTTTAAAGGGGTTGTCTCACTACATCCGTTATCTTACCGCAGTCCTGTTTTCTCTGATTCATTTTTGATTCAGTGTTTACTGGCAAACTATCATGAGAGATTGAACAGGTCTGTAGCTATAGCGACCTGAGGAGCTGATGCAGCCCCTTCATCAGTCAGATACCTTGCCACTCTCAGGGAGTCGAACTCTGTCAGGACAGTGAGTGAGGCATCAAAATCAGATTATGGGATGGATGCAAGGAATGTTTACATTCAAGCTGTCATCAAGTCAAGAGACTTTGGGCGACATGTATGATCGGGCTTTTCGCCCGTTTTCTGGTGTATACTGCGCCTCCCGGTCCGAATCCCGCTGTCGGACGCAGGGATGCAGTGTTAGGCGCAGTGTTTGCCACTTTCAGCTGCGCCCCGCATGAAGGGGCGGGCAGTGGGCGCTGTGTAGGCGCGGAATTCGGATATTGGAAATTGCCGGGAAATACAGTAATTCAAATTCTGAAAGCTTTTCTCATTGGTCGGCAGAAACCGGCCAATCAGAATAGGAGTGACAGTGAACCATTAAAACCTATGGAGAACGATTGACCAATCAGAATCAACGGCGGGACAGTTCAAAATACAGTAAAAATGCAGAAAAGAGCTGATTGGTTGAGCTAGCGGGGGCTTGGCTATCTCAGCCAATCAGAATAGGAGCGACAGGGACCCATTAGAGCCTATGGAGAATTTTGAACCAATCAAAATCCAAGGCGGGACAGTTCAAAATACAGTAAAAATGCAGGAAAGAGCTGATTAAGGCTGAGTGAGTTTTGTGATATAAAGGAGTTGCCCTTTGGATTCAGGTCAAAGTTGAATTTGATCTAAATCAATGCAATTCGATTAAGGTAAGACCAAATGAATTTTTAAGTAAATCACCCCCACCTCCCAAAAAAAAAGAAAAATTACCATACCGGTAACCAAAAGTGGGGGGTTATTTATTTATTTTTTTAAATAGTTTGTAAGGGTTATCTTACTTCTTTGTGGTGCTGAGGTGCTTTCTACTCTTAGCTTCGAAGCGCTCTCAGTCCAATGTTAGGGAAACCCAAATGTGATGTCAGACCATAAGTAACATCGTACCAAGAGCGCCAATGGACTAGAAGCGAGGTGGAGTGGTAAATTAACCCACGTAAACAAGTTAAGGTTAGGGTTACAATTCCGGTTAATATTAGGATTTGGTGAAAGTAAAATAATTTGGGTTTGGGACATTCGGATCAATAAATTATTTTTTTTCAATTGATTGGTCAAGTCAGTGGAAAACTGAACACAAAGAGGTTTTAGCAATATTAATCCCTATGAACCGTATTAATTTTACATTTGCGCTGCCAATGCTCTGGAACACCTTCTACCTTCTTCAACAGAAACATACATTTAGCTACTTTCATTAACTAAAGCAAAATAAAAGCAACCTCAACTATGTCTGCAATGATCACACCTTGCATTTATAACAACTGAAGATCTAGCCAGTTTGGTTTGAGATGAAATGCATACTGTAGAGTGTGCCAAAATGTGGTGTCGTTGTTTGGTGCCATATCACAGAGCTGTTTTCATAATATGTGTCCAATTGAGCATGATCATTCATGCAGGTTCAGAAAGGAAAAAAACATATGTGATTGTAAAGAAAACCATAGGCACACTGAGGTACTGTAGGGCACCACACACTTTTATAATAGTTTATATGAGTCCTTAGGTTATAGCCCAGTATGGTTAATGCAGCATGTGCTTCTTATGAAATAACAAGGTAAGGAAACACTTGTATGGTTTAGAAGAACAGCCTTAAAGAGCTTGTTTACCCTACCTGCCTCCTCCCAAAACAATTTAAATAAAATAAAAATGGTTTTTATATAAAATTTAAAAACAATGTTTCCAGCTCATCAAGCCACTGCAGATCCAGCTTTGAAGCTCAGGAGGTTAGCAAGAAGTTGGTACTAGACTGTTACAGCCGATCAGAGGTGTCAGCGAATATCTACCAGTTTACTCACATAACCAATCAGTGATGGAAATGGTGATGTCACTGGAATGGCACTGATTCGCAAAAGTGGTCACATGCTAACCATTGGACTCACCATTCCCATCACTAAGCAGAGATGTTAGTGGAAAGACTGCTGATTGGCCAGTGAATGTATTATAGGCATCACCAGTGGAGATGTTAATGGCATGGCACTTGATTGCTGAGACCTCTGATTGGCTCCAGTAGTCATCTGATCACCACTTGTAATCAAAGTCCGAAGACACCTGTTAACAGGGTTTTCTCACCATGCTATTTCACCGAGTCACACGCAGCTTCAGACTCGCACTGGTCAGGTTGTGGGTGGTTCCATAGCAGTGATTGTCATATTTAACTACTCTATAACTAGCTGAGCATTACAGAGACACAAATGCAGGAGATTTAATTTGTAAGTAAATAATACTACAGACATCCAATGAGTGAGGTAAACAATCTAATCTTGTTAGAGAGAAAAACTTTGCTCTGTCCAACCATGGTGCCATCCCTCCTCTCTGTCTAATAAGGAAGAGAGATATGAATGGTAACACTTGTGTGCACTCAGATCAGATAAAATCTCTCTTATCTACTGAACAGAGCAAAATTGAAAGGGCAATTAATTTAGCACAAGTCTTTATTTGCCTTTCCCCACATGTTGAAAGCTAATCATTTTAGTGAGAAAACTACTTTAAGGGAACCTACCTAGTTTATGCCCCCCTTGCTGAGGGCAGAACAAGCTAGTGTCAGACCTGCTGTTTCCAGCGCTGTGTCCCTTATTCTGTAAGATGCTGTAGTTTTCGTGTATTTAATGCTCAAATCTGCAGTTTTCAGCCAGAAAAGAGTCATTCAAAGAGTCATTCAGAGAGTCAGTTTTTTTCAAACCCCGCACACCTGAGGCTAGCCCCACCCACCTCAACTGATAAACCTATTACTTTGAATAGGTAGAAACATGTGAATACCTGTCAGTGGGCGGGGCTAGCCTTTGGTGGGCGGGACCAACACCTACTCATGAATAAGATTTGAGGGGTAAATACTCTAAAACTCCAGCATCTTACAGAATAAGGGACACAGCGCTGGAAACAGCAGGTCTGTCACTAGCTTGTGCTGTCCTCAGCAAAGGGGGCATAACCTATGTGACAGGTTCCTTTTAAGGAGATGAGTGCAAGTTTTTATTTTATGTAATTAGCTGCTATTTTTACTTTTTTTGGGAATTAGACAATCACTTTAAGGCCTCGTTCACACGGCTTATTCTGCCGCGTATTGGCGCCGTACTGCGCGCCGGATTTGCGCTTCAGTACGGCGCCAATCCGCGGCAGCAATTACGGTAATCCACTGCTCTCATTGAGAACAGTGGAATCCGTCGCTCCTCCCCGCTCGGCGAATCCGCCGCGGGGGGAAAAAGTGACATGCACATTATTTACGGCGCGGTCGCGCCGTAAACAATGCATTGTCTATGGGGCCGGGAGCGGCGCCCCCGCCACACTCTGGCCCCGCCCCCGCCCCGCCCCTTATTCCCGACGGATTCGTGCGCTCAATACGGCGCACAAATCCGTCGGGAATAAGCAGTGTGAACACGGCCTAAGGGGCTGGCAAAGATTTACAACAAGAACGTATTTGTAGAACTTTTAGCCTAACCAGGAAGAGGACCTGTCACTACTCCTTACATGTCTATTTTAGCAATTCTTCAACAAATTACAGTTCTCAAGCATTTATTTTAGACCTCTACACTATGCAGTGCCTCGTAGTGATGTATAAATAACTTGACAGGTCAGTGTTATCAGTTTGGGTTGCGTCCCTACATTGTGACAACATATAATCAGTGCTGACTGTGCCAGACCGCAAAGGGACCTACTCTATTGAAAAAGGGAATGGTAATGTCCAGTTGTCATTTTATTCTTCAGAATTATTCAGTATGAAGAAAGAATAAGAGAGGAACAGCAAAACACAGAAGTCTAAGAGAAGATGCCTTTGAATTGGTATTTCACAGGGAACATAAGTATTTGCTAACACAGACATATCGGGAACAGTAACCGATCTAAAACATGGTAAACACGGAGCAGTGAAAAAAAGTGAATGCTCAATTCCATCTGTTTCAGATAATGACAGATCTAATGAGTGCTAGACAATGCTGACCACTGTTTAGAGAAGGAAAACACTGTCATTGCCAAGCAATAGAAAAGAGCTGTCAAGTGAGCTGACTGTGGGTTTTATATAATAGTCTATGGGACCCTTATTTAACATTTATCCATAGATGTGCCTTATGTGATATATGACCATTAGTCACAACAGAATGTAACAAGCTTGTATGTATTAATGACAATGATTCAGAGCATGAACAGTGGCAATGATGTTACACTTCTGAAGATGGGTTATTGCCACAGAGATAGTACAATTAGAAGGAAGAGTATTTTTGAACAGAAATAACATCTAGGAAACTGGCAATGATGTGTTCCAATTCTTTATACATATTATAGACATAGATTAAATAAAGCCGTCTGTTTTCAAAGGGGAAGTATTTAGAATAGGTCAAATAGCACAATTTAGATAGGGCCCCAAAGTCATCTTAATAACGTAATAGGTCCCTGGGCATAGCAGTGCAGTGGGCCCTGCTCAAATACATGACATTGACAGGCCATGCCTCTAGCCACAACCAAACGTGACACCACATGAGAGCATGCACCAAGAATACCCATGAAATAATGCAGCCTCTGTCGGGATACATTGCTGACGTCTTGTAGGCAGGCTACAAACAGGGCCATCTTTTCCATTGAGCACACTAGGTAGTTGCCTGGGGGCCCCACAAGTATAGGGGCCCCAATTGGTGTATGTATGTCCCAGGAAGTCAATAGATAAATATACAACCGCCTTTATATAATTGTAAGAAACATATACGTTCATTGGTATCACTTTGTGATCTTCCCTGGGATTACAATAGTCAAAACAATTCAATATGACAATTGTGGTCCCGTTTATTTTGAAAATTATTCTTCTTTATTCCAAATACGACATACTTTCATACAATCAATAAAAGCATCGCATCTGTATCAGTCAAAAGACTAGTAGACGTCAGGTAATCCCTTGAGAAAGAGGGTTGATCCCTTGAAACGTTGCATCATTGCGGCGTTCACCCGGCCGGTTGTCCATGCTACTCCTGTCCTACAAAATGTAGTGAAGCGCTAGTAAGGTATTTACCTGTTATGCAACCTACGTCTACTAGTCTTTTGACTGATACAGATGCGATGCTTTTATTGATTGTATGAAAGTATATCGTTTTCGGAATAAAGAAGAATAATTTTCCTAATATACGGGTCCACCTTTGTCATATTGAATTGTATGTCCCAGGAATACAAGAAACATACACTGGATCCCTTGGTTGGCTTTGCGTATTTGTGGGTTTTTAGGACGTGCAAACAGTTAAAAACCATGGTGGAGCCAAAGGCTCCCTGCCCTGCCAAATAGGCTGAAGGCCGCCTCTGTCCAGACATAAGTGGCGTGTACTTGGGGGGGCTCGAGGCATGACCAAATGTGATGTCATTGGCATTGTGATGACTAATTGGCAGGGCCGATAGCTCCTAAGGACACACAAACAGTTAACTAAACAGTGCTGATCCAGGACTTCACTACCTGAGCTTTTATGCTTGTGGGACCCTCAGGCAACTGCCTAGTGTGCTGAATGGATAAGATGGCCCTGTTTGGATTCTCTGATTATGAAAGGTGAAGGGTCAAACCATGGCTGAACAGTCTTTTTTCCAAGGGCCCCATAACAACTACATGATCTGCCTCTATGGTACATACACCCTACATGCTCAATATCAATGCGGACTTAGGACCAATGTTGTGCATGTATAACAAAACATTTGAAAAAATGCATAACTGATGTGGAATTCTGTACATATGATCAGATCATAGGAACATACAAAAACAGAAGATTAGTATGCAGTTTGAGGATGGCTGCTATGGCATGTTCACTTTCTGTGTTGAAAAAATAAAAGGTGGCAAGTGGAAGGTCACACACATTATTCGTATAAAGTGCTTCATTCTGATTTATAGCACATTAAAAGAGTGGGAAATGTTGTGATGGGAAATACAGGTCTAAATAAAATAAAACAGTGTACGTAATATCCAAAGTAACCGCTGAGTGCAGCACAGACAACAGCCAGGTGGGCAGGGGGTGACTCAATAGGGTCCTGGTAGGTTGTCACAGATACCTGGAGCCATGCTGATTGCATCTCACAGCTGCTGGAGGAGGATCCATACAGTAAACACAATGATCAAAGTGGTCCCACAGATGCTTTACTGGGTTTAACTCTGAGGAATAAGAGGACCAGGGTAGTACTTGGAAGTCCGGGTCATGCTCTTCCAACTAATGAGATACATTTCTATACATGTGACATTGTCTTTATGGAAGATACCATCCGCCCCATAGAAGAAAATCATCATGTGTATGCATACATGATCTGTAAGGATAGATTTATATCCAAATCGATTGACAGTGCCTCCACATGGATGAGTGGCTCCAGAGAATGTTACAAAAATAATGCTCAGACCAAAACGCTGCCACCACCAGCTTCCAGCAATGGTTGCAGGCTGTTTGCTCTGTTGTTTCACACTGCTCAGTTTCAGGGTGTCGACAATCTTCTTATAACCTAGGCCACTTTTATGAAGAGCAACAACTCTATCTTTCAGATCCTCAGAGAGTTCTTTGCTATGACACCCCACTGTCTATTCCTTCAAAAAAGCTGAAAATGTGACTCATTGAAGAAGGCAACCCTGTGTCAATCAGTGGAGGTCCAATTTTAGTACTGCTTCAGTGCCCCATATGCATTATGTTTTTTGGACTGTTGTTTCAGACTGATGTCTAGTAGCCCCTGGTTCGCTTTGGCGATGAGCTGCTAAACTGTAATGTGTCGGTTTGCATTTGTGCACCTTCGTAGCGAACGTTTAACTCTCACATCAATGGCACATGGTGTTCTGCAGTTTGCAATGGTGCCATGTTTTCACTCATGATATGCTTTCACTACAGCAGCACGCAAACAGTTCACGAATATGCACCTTCCATTGAGGATGCTCCACAGATGCTCAACAGGGTTTATGTCTGGAGACATGCTTGGTCATTTTCTTTAGCAAGGCAGTGGTCGTCTTGGAGGAGTCTTTGTGGTCATTATCATGTTGGAATACTGCCCTGTATTCAATATGTTACAGTACATATTGGAATTTAAGATTCCCTCAATGAACAGTAACTCCCCACAACAGCAGCATTCATGCAGCCAAAACCATGACATTCCCATCACCTTGACTGCTTGACTGTAGGCAGAACACACTTGTCTTTGTCCTCCTCACCTGGTTGCCACCACACACGCTTGACACCATCTGAACCAAATAAGTTTTTCTTGGTCTCATCAGACCACAGGATATGGTTTCAGTTAACAATGTCCTTAGCCTGCTTGTCTTCAGCAAACTGTTTGCAGGTTTTCTTGTGTATATTCTTTAGAAGAGGCTTCCTTCTAGGACAGCAGCCATACAGACCAATTTGATGCAGTGTGCAGAGTATGGTCTGAGCACTGACAGGCTGATCCTCTCACTCCTTTTACATCTGCAGCAATGCTGGCAGCACTCATACGTCTATTTTAAATAGATAATCTCTGGATATGACGCTTGCACTCAACTTCTTTGGTCAACCATGGCGAGGTCTGTATTCTGAGTGAAACCTGTCTTGTTAAACCACTGTATGGTCTTGGCCACCATGCTGCAGCTCAGTTCCAGGGTATTAGCAATCTTCTTATAGCCTAAACCATCTTTATGTACAACAAAAATTATTTTTTTCAGATCCTCAGACAGTTTTTTGCCATGAGGTGCCATGTTGAACTTCCAGTGACCAGTATGAGAGAGAGTGAAAGTGATAAGGGTATGTTCACATGGCGTATATGCGAGGCGTATTGCAATGCGTAATGCGTAACTGCACTGCAATCCCCCCAAAGTATGCCCCGCAAATACGATAATTCATAGCTCTCATTAAATACCTGCCATTTTTTCCCAGAGAACGTGAATGTCAATGGAAGCACTTCAGAAGTATGAACTGTCCAGCACATACTTTTGAAGCAACAGGTGTATAGAGGCGGGCACTGTTTGCGCTGCTATATGCCTGCAATATGCAGTGTAAATATATCTTAACACCAAATTTTAAACTCCTGCTTCCCACTCACACCTGAATCCTTGCAACACTAACAAGTCACATGACACTGTGAAGGGAAAATGGCAAATTGGACACAATTTATCCATTTTCACTTAGGAGTATACTCACTTTTGTTGTCAGAGGTTTAGACATTGATGGCTGTATGTTGAGTTATTTAGAGGGCACACCAAATTTACACTGTTATACAAGCTGTACACTGACTATTTTACATAGTGTCAAAGTGTCATATCTTCAGTGTTGTCCCATGAAAAGTTATAATACATTGCAATATTTACAAAAAATGTGAGGGGTGCACTCAATTTTTTTGAGGTGCTGTGTATATATAATTCCAAAAAATACAGCAGAATGCCAAAAACAAAACATAGAAAAAAACGGGTGCCAGCAAAAAAAGACTCTGAAAGAAGTCCAATGGTAATAAAAAAATAGAAAAATTTACGCCATTCCAAACCAGGAAAAAGATGCAAAAAGATGCTAAAAGATGCTTTATTCCTCCATGCTGAAAAGCGACGCTTCAGCTACCTCCTAGTGTATATGTATATATTGTAAACCCTGTCACTTCTAATATGATGTATGGATGGTAAAAAGTATTGTTTCCAACCACATAGCTCCAGGACCCATGTATGAGGCTTTCTACCTGTTGGCAGCTGCAGTTACCATTGTGCTCTCAATGCTCCAGGTCAAGTTATAGCATTATTAAACTTGGCATCAGAATCAAAACTATATCAATGACAGTAATTACCAGGGTAAGAACAATGTTGCTCAGTAATCTTTATAAAGCCAGGGCAATCCAAAAATAATCTATGCAGCACAATAATCTTTCTTGTACAGAAAGAAACACTACAAGAAATTACTGTATGCATAACAATAAAACTACACTGTCAAGGCAAAAATAGTCTATGAACTAACATATTGAAGAAAAAAAACACATGTTGCCAATTTAGTGCCGTTACCATGGTTGTAATTGCAGCTACAGCTATGGAAACCCGAAGGGGCCAGTTTAGTGCAGTAAAGTTGCTAACTTGTGTTAGTAAAATCAAAGTAATGGTTTTCTGATGTGTGGCATTTTTATATGTGTTCTCCTTTAGGTGCTTCCACAGAGAGCATTTTTGGTGCGTTTCTGGTGCATTTTTTGACACGTTTTTGGATGCGTTTTTTTTGTGCAGGTAAGCACAGCAGTTCATGCGGTACATTTCTACACAAAAAAGCATCAAAAAACATACCAAAAATGTTTGAGCAAAAGTTTTGATACATGACACTTCTGACACTTCTCTCCATCCTGTTATGACTGTTCAAGCAAAATTAATTATACTGCTTTTTGCTTTACCTAAGTTCACATTACTGTCAAGTTAGTTGAGGAGTCAATGACTTTGCTTGAGCGTTCAGCACGGTCTATTTTGCCTATTTTTCACTTCCATTGACTTACTTCAATAGATAATTTCTCCAGTAAGAATATTTTGCTATTGTGTGTAATTTCAGATGAGACTAAGCAGAAAAAAAATACATGAAGACAAAAAAATAAAAAAGGAAAGAAAAAAACCAAAAACAAAATAAATTAAATTCATCACAGTTTTCTCTTTTTATATACAGCTCTCTTCATGGCAATATATAACAGAGCCTTGCTGTTTGTACAGGACAAAATAATAATTGAACTCAACTAATAAATGTGGTATGCCATTCCAAGTATTTAGAATTACACCATAAAAAAGTTAAATGCTGAGAGCATGTAAAGCATAGCTGGTAATTTACTGTAAAGGCCATTTTTTTCCATTCAATATGCCAAGAAAAAAAAGAGACAACATTCTCCTATTTAGTCACGGGATAGTATAAAAGAATACATATACAGTTGAAACACTATATAAAAAGACACATGTGAATGTTTTTCTCACTATCTGACATGAAATCAAAATAAACCTTATACCCATTTTAGGTCAATTAGGAACCAAAATTATTTCTAGTTTCCAAATGCAAGAATAATGAGACAGGGAAAATTTTTTAAGGCATTTTTATTACTTTCAGCAAAGTGAAAAGTTTACATAAACTAGGATTACTATGCCTTTAAATAATTTGGGACAGCCCATATGATGATGTCATGTCTTTGGAAGCTTCTGTGTGTAACATTATAGGAAAGTCTAAAGAAATGAGCCAAGATATTAAGAAGAGAACTGTGGACTTGGACAAGTCTGGATCATCCTTGGGTGCAATTTTCAGAAGCCTGAAGGTGCCTAGTTCATCTGTACAAACAATTATATGCAAGTACAAACAAGATGGGAATGTCCAGCCATCATTCCACTCAGGAAGGAGATGGGTTCTGTGTCTCAGAGATGAACGTGCTTTGGTCTCACATGTGCATCTCAACCCAAGAACCTTGTGAAGATGCTGGCGGAAGCTGGTAAGTTTTGTAATTATCCAGAGTGAAACAAGTGCTGTGTCAACATGGGCTGAAAGGTCATTATGCCAGGAAGAAGCCATAACTCCAAAAGATATAAAAGCCAGATTAATGTTTGCAAATGCACACAGGAACAAAGACCTACATTTTTGGAGACATGTCCTGTGGTTTGACTAAACTAAAATTGAACTGTTTGGCCGTAATGATCATTGTTACATTTGGAGGAAAAAAGGAGAAGCTTGGAAGTCTAAGAACACTATCCCAACTGTAGAACACAGGGGTGGCAGCATCATGCTATGGGGTTGTTTTGCTGCAGGAGGGTCTGGTGCACTTCACAAAATAGATGGCATCATGCGGAAAGAAGATTATCTGGCAATACTGAAGCAACATCTCAAGACATCAGCCAGGAAGTTGAAGCTTGGGCGGAAATGGGTCTTCCAAATGGACAATGACTTGAAGCATACTGCCAAACTGGTTACAAAGTGGCTCAAGGATAACTAAGTCAATGTTTTAGAGTGGCCATAACAAAGCCTTGATCTCAATCCTATTGAAAATGTATGGGCAAAGCTAAAAAGGCAGGTGCGGGCAAGGCGACCTACAAATATGGCTCAGTTACACCAGTTCTGCCAGGAAGAATGGGCCAAAATTCTGACCAACTATTGTGAGAAGCTTTTGGAAGGATATCCAAAACGTTTGACCCAAATCATACAGTTTAAGGCTAATGCTACCAAATACTAATGAAGTGTATGTAAATTTTTGACTTTGCAGAAAGTAATAAAAATGCCTTAAAATTTACCTCTCACTATTCTGGCATTTGGCAAATATAAATAATTTTGGTTCCTAATTGACCAGAAACAGGTAAGGTTTATTCTGATTTCATGTCAGATAGTGAGAAAAACATGCATATGGGTCTTTTTATACAGTGTGTATATATATATATATATATATATATATATATATATATATATATATATATATATATGTTTTTTTTTATTTTCTTCATAGTAACATTAGCATCTTGGGGTCCAGTAGGGTCAGCTCGTGGGATCAACATGCCTGGCCTACACAGCTGGATTTATTTACCTGTCCTCAGCTAGATTTATTCTTCATATTTGGCAACTTCATTCAGGGGGTAACAATTCAACACAAAGGCTATCTGGCCACTGACATCATAGATTCCTGGCCAGCTGCAGCTGCACTCCCGCAACATTACAATATTGTGTTACTGTATGGTATGAGATTTTTCATGTAGTCTATAAGGCTATGTCTACATAGAACAGGTTTTTTAACTCATGGTGGATTCAGTATTTAGAATCCACCAAAAATCTGACTGTAACCAGTGCTGCATAGACCTCAAAGAAAATCTACACAGCATGAATTTTTTACTGAAAATTATCTAAACCGCCGGCTGTCTGGCGGAAAAGAGAACATGTTCTATCTTCCACCAGATTCCGTCAGTTTCCCGAGCCTCAATGTACTGGGCAGGCGGTAAATCCGAAATCGGACTGTGTTTTCTTTCGCACAAAAACCATGCCACAAACCACGGTGCAGCAAATTTAAAATATCGTTAGATTTCCAACAGTATTTTAAATTAGCTATGTAGACATAGCCTACGAATACCTAAAAAGAACCTCTGCAGGGCTCTATATGAAATTGTGCGCATATTGGCTTTAGTATGAGCCCGTACATGGTTTTGGGTGCTGCTTTTTACAGCTATTAAACACATATCTGTAATACTGTCAGTGTCATTCCACAAGAGCCTGACAAGAAGAGGTAATTCCTGACCTGAACTGGTAGAAGACAGTGAGGGATCGGGGGCTTGGAGACAGTAGTTTACCATGACAATCAGTGTAATCTAACTCTCAACACTAGCAATGGCACTCTTATTTTCAGGGAGCAATTTAAGTGGCACAAGAATTTACAGGGGCTCAGTGTGTGGCAATAAAATTTATATGGGGATATATATTATGGATTGGATTGTTCTCTTATGGTTAATAATGGAGAAGAAAGCTAGGAAAAACTATGCCAACCATCCATGTTCCAAATTTAGAAGAGCTTATCTTAACTTTGTAATATTAATCCTAAAGTGAGCTTAGTTCTGATACAGTATCTATGTACTGAGCTTGATTCTGGTGTTATACAGTATATATGTACTAATCTTGCTTCTGGTACTTTATATATCAACTAAGTTTGTTTCTGCTTCTGCATTTATGTACTTAATTTGTGTAGTGAGCTTCATTTTTTAACTGTATGTACTGAACTCGGTTCTGGCATAAAAGATGTTGCAACATTTATAGAAAAATTACTATTAAAATAATATTTATTTAGACTTTGCAATAACTTTATCTATCTAAAAGGGAAAATTGTTTTTTTGTGAGCTACACCACTGGCACTATGTGAGTATTCAGTGGGGAAAATAAGTATTTGATATACTGGGGGTTTTGCAAGTTTTCCTCCCTACAAAGAATGGAAAGGTCTGTAACTTTTATTGTAGGTACACTTCAATTGTGAGAGAGATAATTTAAAAAAAAAATCCAGAAACTCACATTGCTGAATGTTAAATAATGAATTTGAATTTTATTGCATGAAACCAGTAAGAATTCTGGCTCTCACAGACCTGTTATTTTTACTTTATTTTTATTTGATAGTTTATTTTGAAGAAGCCCTCCTACTATGCACTTATTACCTGTATTAATTGCACCCGTTTGAACTCATTACCTGTATAAGACACACCTATCCACATAATCAATCACACTTCAACCTCTCCACCATGGCCAAGACCAAACAGCTGTCTAAGGAGACCAGGGATAAAATTGTAGACCTGCACAAGGCTGCAATAGGTGACAAAACAATAGGCAAGCAGCTTGGAGAGAAGGCAACAACTGTTGACGCAATTATTAGAATATGGGAGAAACACAAGATGACTCTCAATCTTCCTCAGTCTGGGGCTCCATGCAAGATCTTGCATCATGGGGTAAGGAAGATTCTGAAAAAGGCCAGGGATCAGCCCAGAACTAAATGGGAATATCTGGTCATTGACCTGAACAGAACTGGAACCACAGTCTCAAAGATTAACGTTAGTAACACACTAGGTCGTCATGGATTAAAATCCTGCAGGACATGTAAAGACACCCTCCTCACGCCAACACATGTCAGTGACCATCTGGATGATCCAGATGAGGCATGGGAGAAGATCATGTGGTCAAATGAGACCAAAATAGAACTTTCTGGTATCAACTCCATTTGCTGTGTTTGGAGGAAGAAGGATGAGTACAACCCAAAGAACAATGTCTTAACCATGAAGCTTTAGGGTGGAAACACCATCATTTGGGGGTGCTTTTCTGCAAAGGGGACAGGATAACTGCACAGTATTAATGGGAGAAGGAATGGGGCCATGCATTGCGCAATTTTGACCAACAACCTCCTTCCCTCAGTAAGAGCATTGAAGATGGGTCATGGCTGGGTCTTCCAGCAGAACAATGACCCAAAACACACAGCCAGGGCAACTAAGGAGTGGCTCCGTAAGAAGCATTTCAAGGTCCGAGAGCGGTTTCCAGACCTGAAACCAATCAAAAAACTTTGGAGGGAGCTGAAACTCAATTTAGCCCAGTGACAGCCCCAAAACCTGAAACATCTGAAGAAGATCTGTATGGTGGAGTGGGCCAAAATCCATACTGCAGTGTGTGCAAACTTGGTCAAGAACTACAGGAAATGTCTGACATCTGTAATTGCAAACAAAGGTTTCTGTACCAAATATTAAGTTCTGTTTTTATAATGCATCACATACTTATCTTTTAAGATTCTGTCTCTAACAGTTGATATGCACCTACAATAAAAATTACAGACCTCTCCATTCTTTATAGGTGGGAAAACTTGCAAAATAGCTAGTGTATCAAATACTTATTTTCTCCTCTGTATCTGGTAAAAATCTGAATCCCACGCAAGTAGATCAATCTTTTACAGGGACAAAGGTCTTCAGATATCGCTTTGTCTCAGTCCAAATGAGATACTTCTAGGCTGTAGTTCATTAAAGGAGGCTGGGCTAAATGCCTTAACTGGCAACCTATACATGTATAAAAACTCAAGAAAATTGCTCAAGATGTCTCAAATCACAATAATAGAATTTTGCTGGAACAAAAAAATCATATTTTCATTGAAAAAAAGAAGAGATATATTACTGTCAATCCTGAGGGCCAATTATGTCATATTTTGGAAGAGATACAGGATACATGGACTATAATATATAACTTCCACATGTATCCTTTAAATTATACTTTTCAAACGGGAAATATAAGGTTTCAGATTAACAGCTGCCCAAATTGAAATCCAATTTATCAACGTACAATTGAGAGATCTGTGTATCTGCTGATCTTACAGGTATAATTAAGGTTACCTGACATCACAGCAAAAACATGAATATCAAAGTAAAGAAAAAAATGAAGCATGTAAATAACATATAAAATATCTAAAAGCTGAACATAAAGAGAGCCAATGACACAATTATAACAACATATTCAGTTCTTTAGTGTTAAGATGAAGGACTATACAAAATATAACAAGGAGGCTTGACATACAATGAGCATGCACATTTTGCTTCTATTCTGTTGTAGAGCAGAATTCCCAACCTTTTCGAGTTCACAAACCACTGTCAAACATTACAAGTGGTGGTCAACTGGATGTTAAAAAGAGGAAAAGTCTACTAATCATATGACCATATTGTGTATTAAAGGGATGATCCAACTGAAAAAATATAGTTAAATGGAGCCAGGGTGGCAAAATAAGTGAAGAAAATATACTTACCTACGTGTCCCTCTCTGGAACTCCCTGGCGATCCACCCCTATTCACTTCCAGGAACTTGTTCATTTCTCTGGTTTCTGCTCTCACAGCTGGATTGGAAGTCATACTGACTGCTGTGCCCAAGCATTTACTGTAATAGTATGTCACTGTGTCGGAAAGCACTCCTAATGTAATGAACAACTCCAGTGCTTTAAATGGTTTACCAGGTATATAAACTACTCTAAATCACTCTGCATCTTAATATTTCCCAATCTACCCCACTAAGTACATTTTTACAGATACACTCAACAGCATAATAGCAGTTTTCATAATAAAACATTATAAAATAAGAGACTTTTTTCTGCTAGGTAGTTAACAACCTGCAGATATATTTAGCTGGGATCCATTTGCTCTTCCTTAAAAGGGACCCTACTAAATAAGCAATACACTAACCATCTAGCAAATAGGAAGAAAAGTTGTACACTTTGAGGAAAGAACTGTAAGCACTTTATAAAAAATTACTCTACAAATGCAACACAGACTATATCCTCAGGTAGGATTACAATTGGCTTTACATTATGAAACACAGAGTTTGATGTGAAGATATGGATGCAACCAATGAAGAATGAATGCTGATTTTCTAGTGTTAAGGGTCACGCATTTCTCATGGGTGCAACCTCTGCAAAATTAACTTTTCTAAATGTATAAAAGTTTCCTCCAGCTGATTAAAATGAAATAAAATTCTGTGTTTATGGTAAAAGATACAGTTTCCAAGTGATTTTATTATGCAATTACACATCTGCCCTACTTCAGACAAAGACAGCTTTCTACATTAATTTGTCATCATTTTCCAAAGTAACCTACCGGGCAACCGATGTAAAACGCCTTGTAAATTTTCATCATAAACTGAATATTCCAGAGGCTTAATCATGAATCACATAGACATAGCAAAATATTTAGCAAGCTGTGAGAGTTAATTTTCAAATGTTACATAAAATAACATGGTGCGCATAAATCAAAGCTCTGTTAATTAGAACTGAGAATTATATGGGGTTGGCACTTTCACTGGTATGCAGTCATAGGCAGCTATTTTAGGATCCAACATTCTGTACTCTGTAATTAACCAGTTTTATGACAACTTCACATACCGTAGTGGTTATGTTATCCTGTATGCACTGACCCATTTTTCTGGTTCTGCTTGTATCATGTATCTCCAGATCTGTTGAGGACTGTTTAGGACATAATGGTTCTTGTATAACCCATCCATTATTAATCTGGTCAGAGTAACCCTCCAGTGTCAAAAGCTTTTTAGATGTAAAATTCTACGATTATTGCATTTAAGATCGATTTCAAATTTGATCCAAATCTTAACAATTTGATTCAAGTTGGTCCAAACTGAATCTTGGAGAAAAAAAATTGACCCTAACTCTAATTTGGAGCTAAGATTTTTTGTGTTTTAGAGACTACCTTACCATTCTGCTGTTGGCGGAGCTCCCAACTTGATGGTGGCGTCACTTATGGTCCAATGTAGTCCCTATGTTATGGTAACCAGAAGTGCTGTCAGGGGTGATGTCAGACCAGAAGTGATGTTGCATTGGGAGTCCTGCCAAACAATAGATTCCACAGATAGGTAAATAGACCCTTAAAACCCTGTATAAATATTAATACTAACCCTAAGTTAGGATTAGGGTTACAGTTAGGGTTAATTCTAGGGAAAAAAATTTGGTTCAGGATAACCAGAATTTCTTCACAAGTTTGGTCAAACCATAGGTCAACCAAAGTGGGGCCTATGTGAGCAATACTATTGACCATCTTCTCAATCTCAAATATAAAGTATATCTTCCTTTCCAAACATACCTTCAAAATGCAAGTAAATCCCTTATTGCATTCCAGCATTTGCAGTCCTTTCTGCTTGCAGCCTATAAAGAAACTCGCTCTAGTCACTTGGATCTACCTAGGGTGTGTTCCCTCTCAATGCCTGGGGAAGCATCAATGTTAACTACAGATCTGGCCACAAAAGCTAATTCTTCATTGCATTTCAAGTGTGCAATACCTCCCCAACAAACACATAATAGTAACATATGGATAACGTTTTTAGAAATAGCCTCAGTTTTATCTTGTGTATAAATTCAACAAAACAAAAACCCCAAAATGAATATAAAGTGTGGAATGTCTATCTTTTAAGGCCTATAAAATAAACACAAGTATGCTCCACATATGTGATTTCTGTTAGGTTGCTTAATATAAAAATAACAATCGTGATTTAGCAAACCATAAATATGTCCAAACGTTATTGAAAGGCAATAAATAAATCGAGGGAGAAAAACGGAGATGCACAGTTGACCCTGGCAAAATATCAAGTATGAGATATTCCTCGGAAACCAACAAAAGTCAGAGATTCTGCAAAAAGAATTGGACTACTCTTCTAATCCTATATGTATTAACAATCAGCAATTTATAAATCTGCAGAAAACACTGTAATAGACTACAAGTACTTAAAAAGAGTATCAAATCTGCTGTTTTACAGGAAAACGTATATAGGAAGTGATATAACATTGCTTTTTTACTACACTAAGATTCTAAGATGATGCAGCTATATCATTGCACATACAGCACTATTATGCTTTCTGTAATGATATCTGAATTCCCTGGGATTCTAGGCTCACAACCGATAAAGTGAATTATCTGGTTGGATAACGTATATTTACACTCCAAATAACATTCTAATAGGTTATTGTATTCCTATGACTTTTTGCCCTCGTGTTAGCTTGACCTCTTAACCCACCAAGGTCAAAATAATATCTCTTAGTTTTTTTCCTCCACGCCTTCCAAGAGCTATAACTTTTTTATGTTTCGATCTACATGGACATTTGAAGGCTTTTATTTTGTGGGACAAGATGTATTTTCTAATGGAGCCATTTACTGTTCCATAGAATATACTGAGAAACCGCAAAAAAATTTAAGTAGGGCGAACTGTGAAAAAACATTTACTTGCAAAATGTTTGCAGGTTTTTTTTTTACGGCGTTCACTCTTTGCTGTAAATGATGTGTTATATGCATTCTGTAATCTGTAATCTGAAAACACCAATTCACTTATTTATTATATTATAGCACCGTAAAAAATTCTAATACTTTTTTTAAATTTGCGCCACAAATGGAGAATGGAGAGTTGTGAAGAAGCACGACCAGCTCTCCATTCCTAGCTGAGACTTTTTGGGAACCATTCCCGAGACGGATGTGGGTCCCACAGCTATCCCACTTTGATAGCATATCCTATCAATACGCCCTGAGAGTGCAAGGTGGGAACACCCTTGTAAAGGGAATCTATCACCAATATATTTTTCTTACTAATTGAGATACTGATACATATTCTTTTCTTCTAAGCTGTTTTCATTTACTGATACACTTTGTGTTATTTTTGCTTTCTTTATCATACCTCCCAAGTTTCACTATTCTGGAGGGACAGTCACTATTTTTAACCCTTGTCCCTCTGAGCTCTATAAATGTCCCTCTTTCTCATTTGGGAAATAGATTAGCATCAATAAACTGACTATCTTGCTTTAAAAAGTATCTGATTGTTTCCTAGCTGTACATTACATAACAACTTACTTAATATTTCATCATTGGATACAAAGCATTCCTGGAAATTTCTCCCTAAAAAGTTGGCATATATGTGTTTGGGCGTGGTTAGAAGCATGTCTTGGTGTGATGTCATGTATTTGGGCATGGTTAGAGGCATGGCCTGATGTGTTCCCCTTTGCAATCTCTTAAAGTTGGAAGGTATGGATTATGGAGGCAGCCATCTTGCCTCAGCTGCTTCCGACAGCATTTAAAGAGATGTTTTACGGCAGCTTGATAGACTTAGGAGCCTATGAACATGAGCAGACCCATTAACTTCTATAGGAGAGTTTTCTAGACCTGCTGTGTGACCTAGGAAGAAGTCCATGTACAGGGAGGGTTAGCTGTGACTATCTCATATTGTGATTGGTGGATCCTGTGTTATCTATACACATTGGTGTTACCTTTCAGTGTAACCCTGCCTGTGCAGATAATGAGGAGACTGCTGAATAGTTTTCTCTATAGAACAAGAAATGTCAGACCATTATTATTAGTCATAGTGTCCCAAGTGAAACTGCAGGATTTCAGGATTCTTTTAAAAAATATTGATAGTGATATGAAAAAAGAAAATAAAACATAACCAAAATGCTTAAAAAAATGAGTTTACCATAAATAAATGAGTTAAACAATAGGTCATTTTTTGATTACACATTTCCTTTAATCCGTTGCTTGTCAAAATAAACCTAGTTTGGTGTCGAAGGCTACCCAGAGGCAAAAACTTACAGTAGAAGGTAAGAACTGTATTGCAGAATCAATTGCAAAGTTTGGACTAAAGTTTTCTATTAACCCCTTAACGACCTTGGGCGTATGAGTACATCCCAGGGCCGCTAAAGGGCTTTGCAGGGGGATCGCTCTGCGACCCCCCCGCACAGCCGCCGGGTGTTAGCGGCTAATCGCCGCTAACACCCGGCAGTAACAGCGCAGGCGGGTGGCTCTGCCCGCTGGCGCTGTTTAACCCATCAGACACCGCGGCAAAGATGGCCGCGGCGTCTGAATGAATGCCGATCGGTGCCGCGCACCGATCGTTACGGTCATCGGATCCGACGACCGAGCATGGTGGTGGGGAGCCTTGTGAAGGCTCCCATCACTTACCCTGGCCGGTTTGCCCCACTTCCGTCCGCAGACAGGAAGTGGGGAAACCGCCATCTTTGTACACCCTAATGCATTGCCTATGCAGTGCATTAGGTTGTATTAACAATCGCGCCCCTAGTGGTCAAGCACCATAGGGGGACTAAATGTTACAGTAAAAAAAATAAATAAATAAAATTTTTAAAGTACAAAAAAAAGTATTAAAAGTTCAAATCACCCCCCTTTCCCCATTTTACAAATAAAATCATTAAAAATAATAAAAAAGTTACACATATTTGGTATCGCCGCGTCCGAAAAAGTCCTGATCTATAAAAATATAACATAATTTATCCTGTACGCTGAACACCGTAGAAGAAAAAAAATTTCCAAACGGCAAAATTGCGTTTTTTGGTCATTTTACGTCACTCAAAAAATGGAATAAACATGATCAAAAAAGTCGCATGCATTCCAAACTGCTAGCGATAAAAAGTACACTTCAGCCCGCAAAAAATGCCCCCTCACTGACGTCCGTAGGTGTTAGTTCAAAAAAGTTACTGGTCGCACAAAATGGAGCCGTGGCGCAAATTTAAAAAATAGAAAATGTTTGGAATTTTTTTATGGTACCAAAACATAATGGAAACCCTACATGTTTGGTATTGCTGGATGCATAACAACCTGTAGAATACAGATAACACATTATATTTACTGAAGATTGAACGCCGTAAAAGCAAAACCCCCGCAAACATGGCAAACCGGCCAGTATTTGTCCTGTGCCATGTGAACGCGCCCTAAGGGGTTAAAAAAGTGAATAGAAAAAAAAAGGGGATTATTCAGGACAACTAGGCTATTAGCAGAAATATTTGCTTTGAGCAATGTAATGTATCCTACTCTAGCATATCTATAATCATTTCCATCCAGTGACACCCAAATGCCCAATAACATAAAATAGTGTATATGGTTTGTAACATTGACCTCCACATTGCAGCTTCATTATTTTATGCCTGAGGTTTACTGTGACAACCTGAAGCCTCCTGGTAGCTGGCCATGAGCATTTTACTTGAAATGATATGACAATCTGCCTACAGATCATATGTTGAACATTTACATTCTGTTTACTTTGTGAATACTGTTTGAAATGGTAATATTTTTAAGAGATATTCGAGGTCATTCTCAATCAACATTTGGCTCACTACATGCAAATTCCTATGCAATGTAAGCATCATATAAATGTTATTGTAAAGAGCCTGGCCAATAAAGTGCCCAAGTAACTTTTTTTCATCGTGATAAAACACATGACTCTTTGGGAAACAAAGGAAGAATTGACAGTTTGTTGAACTAGAATCACTACTCAAGACCTGTTCTGTCAATGTGACAAAGCGGAGTGACAAACACTAAAGGACTCAGAGCACTGCTACATCTAAGAAACTAATGACGAACTGGGATTTTGTCAACATGTGATATTAATAACTAAGTGATGCTTGCTGAGAACAGCTGCTGAGAAGCGTATATAAAAGTGATAACCAATATGCTGTTATTTTTGCAAAAATGGACGTTGCTAGTTAATAGAAAATTATATTAAAAAACTGAATTTCCAAACTACTGCATTGATAAAAGCATTTCTAAAACGTCTCTTGTCGTCAATGGCAATACACCATAATATCCAGCCCTTCATAGCCCCGGATGAAGTTGTGAAGGATGAAACCCTAGATCAGTATAGATCTCCTGGCGTATTGCTGACAAGAGATGTTTTAGAAATGCTTTTATCGCTGTATTCTAGTGTGTCATTTAAGAGTCTGGAAGTCCTGCACCATCTTGTTTTTCATTTATAGAAACATATTCAAAATGAAAAAATAAAGTTTGGCAAGGACATTTCTCAGGGAATTCTGAACTGACACCTACATGCTTAAACAGCTGATTTGTGAACAGACTTGCTGTTGGGTGTTGTAGCCTGGTGATAATACTTTATTTATCCTTTTATTAAGCAGTGAATGGAGACAGGACATATCCTATAAAATACTCCATGGGACCACCTCTCCTACACCTTATACTTATTTCATTCAGTATATTTGAGTATACTAATTGGACTTCATCTGTCCCATTTGGTAAAGTATACAGTTTCTGCACTGGACACAGAAGCAGGGTAGACCGCGCCTTTGTGCCCCATGAAGGAACTGTATACATTGACTAAATAGTTCTCAATAATAGAAGAGACGGAAGAAGAAACTTGCTGTCTAAATGGTTGTTGTGGCAGCAGAAAGCTGCAGCAGGGCAGTGTTATGCAGTCGTATTCCAACAGGAAACCGAAAAAAAGTGTCAGCACTACACTTAAAAAAATAAAAATTGTTGTTGGTATGCATTAAAATACACAATTACAGCACAAAAACGTATACACCTAATGAGAAAAGAAATGGTAGCTAACAAAACCCAGAAATGAATATGTACAAATTAATAAAAAATATATTAGTAATGTATAACAAATGCATAAAGAATAGAATATCATGTAGATCATAAAGGTAAGTACTGAATACTTAACCTATAGCAGTATAAAAAGGGCCAGGAGCACGCCACCCAACACCATGTTTCGCAGTTGCTCTTTGTCAAGGGAAACTGCGAAAAGTGTGCAACTGTGAAACATCCGTTGGGGTGGCGTGCTCCTGGCCCTTCTTTACACTGCTATAGGTTAAGTATTTAATGTTTATCTTTATGATCTACACGACATTCTATCCTATATGCATTTGTTATACATTAATAATATTATTTTTATCAATTTGTACATACCCATTTTTGGGTCTAGAGAGCTGCCTTTTCTTGTCTCATTGGGTGTATATGTTTTTGTGCTATAATTGTGTATTTTAATGCATACCAATAAAAATCTGTATTTTTTAAAGTTTAGTGTTAACACTTTTTTTCGTTTCTTGCAGTTAACTATAGTGTTCTAACACATGCGGTAATCTGTGGTTTTCAGCCCCTCTATATCAGTTTGTAGGTTTGTCGTATTCCAACAGGTCAAGGTCAAGACCAAAGTTTATGTGGATTCCATCCATGTCCCAACACTAAGGGCCACATGTATGAAAACTGTCTAGGTCTAAAATTCACTTTGTTGCCCATAGCAACCAATCTGAGCGCCCCTCTCATTTCATATAGTGCTCTGAAAAAATTGGTTGCTATGGACAACAAAGTGAATTTTAGACCTAGACAGTTTTCATACATGAGGCCCTAATAGTTTTCACCCACAGGCTCTCTTCCAACTTTCCAATCCCCTTCCCAAGCAGCAGGATGCTTATGATATTACTTCTTCAGGTCCACCATACGTATATATAAAAAACATAACAACTGTAGCACTGTGCAGTTTGCATGTTGAAATATGTCCATTGTCTTTGCATAGTCTTTTACCACTGGGGAGATTGAGCAGACCCTCAAACAGCCAAAACTGACTGAAGGAATGGGAGGTGATACGAAAAAGTGCAACAGTGCGCAACACGGGAAACACCTGCTAAGGATAGATCCTTGTTCTTAAAGGGAACTTGTGGCCATTACTAATATGTCTTTTTAATCAAATACTGTTCTCCATAAAATAACAATTCTGATACATCTTCTCCTATGACTGTGTGTTATGCTGTTTCTGTTATTCCTCATAGAAACGTGTTAGTGAATCTGTCATATGGGTGTTTTCATTTCAGTTTTCAGAGGGGTGTGTCCCTGTGCAGGGACACACCCCCAGTTGGTAACACCAAGCTAGCTAATTAAGCAATATATTTCTAGACGGAATAACAGAGGAACAGCACAACACAGAGTTATAGAAGATGCTCCGGACTTGGTATTTTACAGGAAACACAAGGATTTACTAAAAGAGACAAATCAGGAATGGCCAGAGGTCCTCTTTAAGTATTTTAGAAACAATGTAGTGTAGTGAGATGTACATGGGAATAAAAGAGAAGAATATTTTGTTGTATAAATTTCTTTGGTTACATTTTCTATATTAAAATTAGAAAATAAAGAGAAGGTATATTTGCATTTATTTTCTATTTCTGCCCATTATCTTACATAAAAGTTTAAAAATTCTAATTGTGTTTAATTACCACATCACCTATTTTATAAGAAAAAAGAAAACAGTATCATTTAAAAATAGGAAACTATCAAGTTAAAAAGTGTATTGTTCGAACAATGACATTTTAATGTAGACATTAAGTTATTGGAGGCTTTGGTCATGAAAGAAGCTGAAAATCAGGTCATACATTAGACGTCTCTCATATTATACTATCTGCAAAAAGTACTGCATAATAGTAAATAAATTAAAATAATGTATTAAAAGCCAATGCCTGGTTTGAGTGCCACTAATTCAAGTCTGCCCTTCAAAATGATCAAAATTAATATGAAAATGAAGAGCTAAGTAAATGAAATAATTTGTCATATTTTGTCTACAGCAATTAATGTAACTGCAACATTAAACGTAAAAAGTGTTTAATTGCTTTTGGACATAATCATATCTTCACAGATATTACACAGAAGCGTACGCTAATTACACTTTTCTACCATGAAAATGTTGTAGTGTGCTTGCATAAAGTTAAGTAATTGCAGGCTCAATTCATGACATTGACTTAGCGATCCTCAAAACCCACTGGGGATGCTAATTCCACATTGTATGTATTGGAAGTAGAGGAAGTTCCCAATAGAATTTTTACTCGCCATCACTTGAAAGTGTTATCCATTGCAGTAAGTACAAAAAGCATAAAAACATATTTTAATTTATATAACAGTCTGAACTTTATCATGGACTTAAAGTGAACCTGTCACCAGGATGTACTATATATATATGCCGGATTAAAGGAAGAAGCTGAGTAAATCCTAAAAGAGAAAGTGAAAACATTGCTTTCCCCACTGACAGAGTGATTGACAGTTTGCTGTGCACACACACTGATACAGGCTAAGCTGTCAATCATGGTATATGGGCGGGGTCAGCAGGACTTCCCCTTCCTCTTAAGAAGCCATGCCAATATTTACTCAGAAATCCTGCTTCAAATCATATAACCCTATACATCATAGAGCTCAGCTTCTCTTTTTCAATTACATCCTGCTCTCACATAGGGCAGCATAGGGCAGGTTTGCTTTAACCCTTGGTGCACCAGGATATACCAGAACATCTTGACAGTGCTAAGGGAGTATGGGGCTCACTCATTGCTCCATAGGCAGAGTATAACAGGGCATGGAAATGCTGGGAGGAAAAAAAATGGAAACAAAAAAAACAAAAATGGATCGGACACAGACTGTCATACAACATATTCTAATAGCTGCTCACCTCACCATAGCCCACCACTGGAACTCTCTCCGTCCCCTTTAAATTTTATGGAAGTTATAAATAGAGTAAATACTCAATTTCATAGTGAAATATGTCTAATAGTGCCACCCCATACTGAGTAGCACTACATACATTTAAACATTTTCTGTTTGCCATCTCTATTAGAAGCAACAAATATATTGTTTATTTTTTACGATTAGTGTTTTATTGGACACTTTGGGCCCTTATGTATGAAAACTGTCTGGCAGTAAGACTTTGTAATGCCCACAGCAACCAATCAGAGCTCAGCTTTTATTTTCCAGAGCACTATATGAAATTAAAGCTGAGCTCTGATTAATTGCTATGGGCAACAAAGAAAGTCTAAGTGCTAGACAGTTTCTATACATAAGGCCCTTTTATGTTATCCATTTATTTTCCTTTAAAGAAAACTATGAATCAATTTCATCTAGGATCAATTAGTTTCAATTGATCAACAAAAATGTATTGGTTCTAATCATTTAGAAGACTGTACAAATTAAAATACATACATTTCTGCAAATACGTACTACTCAGGCCTGAAGTGGCCCACAGGGGAGCAGAGGAAACCCCCAATGGGCCCCAGTGCATGGCAGACCTGACGTTTCTTTTAAACTGCATATATGCTCTTGGGAGAAAGGCAGAGAGAAAGAGGCAATAAGCCAGAGGCAGAGTATAAAAGACATATACTATAGCTGTAGGGTGGGCTCCTGAATCAGCAACACTGGTGGGCCCCCAGAATGAAATTCCAGTGGTGGGCCCTAGGCACCCCGGTCCGGCACTACTACTAGTGTACAGAATATTTACTTTATTACTAAAAAGTGATGAACTGGTGAAACATTTATTAAGCAACATTTTTACTATTATTATTTCTATCTTTTACTATTTTCACCGCAAGGCTCTGTAGTTATATTGTCAATTGCACATTAGGGTAAAATATTTTTTTAGTACACATCAATTTATTGAGATTTATATGCACACAATGCTGCCTTGGAAAGTGTACTGATATAAAGTGTAACTCGCTGCATTGAGTCACTATCTCTATAGCAATTTCAACTATATATGACAGCATTAGAAGGAGCCACTGCCAATTTAGTCCAATCCAAAAAGGCTATTGTCTCACAGACAGCTAAGAAACACATGTTTTCTATCCACACATTCCTAAGGTGATTTAAGAATTCAGATAGGGTGATTGTCCTAGTCATTGAGCCACTGGCATGTAAACTGAGGTCCGCTGATGACTGGTCCAGCTTTAAATATAACAACCTGGAGGAAAGAGTCTCACGGTATGCCAACATGTTGTTCCAGTTATGTCCCATATTGAAACCATTGCCTCCTGGTCAGGTCTTAAGACAAACTGGGACAAATCAGTCATGCTCCTTATTGATCCCCTTCCAACAACCATGCCCTAGATTTCCAGCACCCTGCAGATAGTCTCTACTTCTCAATACCTTGGTATTGAAATTAGCCTTAGGTTGGATGATTATGGCCTCAGGAATATCACTCCTCTCTTCTCTAAAGATAGGGGCCTGGAATTGTCTCCCTATTACTATAGTTGGCAGAGCTAACTTAATTAAAATGGTCTTATGCCACAATTTCTCTACCTTATCCAAAACTCCCTGATATGATTGCCAATGAAAATTTTTCATAAGGAACATAGATTTTTACAGCTCTACTATGGTAAGGGGGTAACGCGAGAATAAAACTTGAAACTTTACAGAGAGATAACAATGTTGAAGGTCTTGCCATACCTAATAACTGGTTATATTTCTTAGTCTCCCAGTGGCAACATTTTGTTGGTTGGAGTGACAACGAAGGAGGGGACTTCAGCGGTAAACTTGTGTTGCAATTCTCACATTGGCACTCGCTGCTGTGTAAAAGAGGCAGGTGACCTCAAGGTATCAGGCAGGAAGCTTCCAATGCTGACACTTATTTACAAGGTTTGAGACTGAGATAAACAGGTTCTGGGCACTGGAAACTTTTTTAACTTTACTCCTTTATGGTATAACTCCAATTTTTCAGAACTAGGCAAGCTCCAGGGTCTAGCAGTGTGGCGTGAAAAGAGCATCTATCTCCTGGATGAGGGTCTAGATAATGGTGCTGAGTTTCTCTCAACTTCAAACAGATTTCGGTTTACCCCATTCTGTGTTTTTCCAATTCTTACAGTTTAGACATGCCTTCCAGGCACAATTTTAGTCATGGATATGTCTATTCTGACGTGCTTTGCAACTGATAGAGTATGCAATGCACAGTCCTCTAAGAGAATAATCTCATGCAAGTATTGGCTGTCAAATCATAATGGGAATCTGACATTGGCCCTATCTCAGATGAAAGTGGCTTGCCGGGAAAATGTCCCTTCTTCCCTGTGGGTCATCAATTTTCCCAACTAATCCTTTAAAGACTATAACACGCTGCTTTTTTTTTAAAAAAATTTGGCTTCGTAAAGGTCCTCCTTTCTAAAATGGGGTTTGTGTGACTCCCACATTTTCAACTTTTGGGAGTGTACTGTGCTGGGCAAACTTTGGAAGGAGGTTCTTGATATCACCCACTCTGTTCACAGTATTACAGTCCCAGCCCTTTAGTCTATGTATTAGGATTTATTGATAAGGTCACTAAAGACTCTATGGTATCCTTAAGTATTTTAGGATTGTTGTACATAGCCACTAAGCTCATTCCCTTTTCACTGATTCCCCGTTTCTCCAAAATCCAGGGAGCTTTTTAAAAAAGTAATTTATTTGAGGCTTAAAAAGGGGGTCTATCCCAAAAAGGAAACACTGCACTAATTTTGAGAAGTTTTGGGTGCCCAGGGGTTGGATACTGGGGTCCCATCAACTGCTACAAAGAGGCGTATATTTCCTATCTCCCTGGTTTAAGAGTTTCCCTTTTTTTTCCCTTTTTGTCTCTCTTGCTCTGGTGGGGTTGGGGGGGGGTTTGTCCTGGGTTTTTTTTTGTTCATATCAATGTGGCTTTGTGTACAGATCTTTGTACTTTATTTTCCTATAATATGCATTTCTGGTTGCCAATTTGCTTTATATTTTTTTTCTTAATTCTTAAAAATTTTACAAAATGATCTATTTTTTTAAAAAAACAGCTTCAGGGGTTTTAAAAAATTTTTTAAACTTGAATAAACTTAATAGAAATAAAATTAAATTTTTTAAAAAAAAGGAATTAAATTGTTTTTAGCTGATTTCTTTTAAAAAAAAAGTAATAACTTTTTTTTTCCCAAATATTCTAAATTCAAAAATCCCCCAAACAAAACTTTTTAAAAAAAAACTTATAATTTATTACAAAAAAAACCCCCAAAAAAAACCCAAAACAAAAAACCAACCCCCCAAAAATAAAAAAAAAAAAAAACCAAAAAACCCCCCCCCAAAACCAAAAAACCAAACCCCCCCCCCACCCAAAAAAAAAAAAACCCCCCCCCCACCAAAAACAAAAAAAAAAACAAAAAAATTTTCAAAAAAAAAAATTATATTTTATTACAAAAAACCCCCCCCCCCCTTTTCCCCCCCTCCACACCAAAATTTTTATTAAAAATTTTTTTTTTTCCCCCATTTTGGTGCAAACCCTGTCTGTTTTATGACCTAAGTTAAAAAAACTTTATGAAGAAAGTATTTAAACCCCTTTAAAAATTTGACCAAGACACACGCTATACCCCCCCCTTCCCTCTTTGTTTCATTCATAAAGATACTTATAAGGGAAATGTGGTTAATAATTTCCCCAAAATATATTGAAAATATAAATCCTCGAAAAGTTGACCAGGATCAATGATACAGGTATAACAGCTGGATTTCCCAAAGGACACTAAAAAAATAAATACCAAATTAAAGGGGGTTTTCTCATACAAAAGGAATTTTTTTTAGTAAAGAATTTGCAAAACAAATACTTTGCAATATTGTCCATTAATATTCCTCCCTATTTCCCCAGAATCCCCCCTTTTTATGGGCTACATCAGCTCCTCAGGTCGATTAGCTAAACCGTTTGATCCCCTATAGGCTGTCAGCAATGGTTGCTATAGACAGACCCGGGTTCATGCAGCCTAGTGGAAACATACACACGCCCCTGAATTTTAAAGTGAACCAAGAAAAACCGGGGGAAGATGAATCAATGTATGAGACAACATCCAACTTTTTTCACTTTCTTGTATTAAAAAGGAATGTGTGACCCATATGTTTTATTGTGAAACAACACAAAGACTATAAATAAGTTTTAATGAAATCACTAAAAGTTCTATTTAATGCTTTATTAAAATATATTAGCCACACTTCCTTATATGTATCTTTATGCACTAAGTTAGTCTGTTTTGTTAAGGAATGTTTCATATACAGGACAATATTAAGTTTATCAAAATATATCAGCGAGTATCTTTATATAGTCATTTTGCAGATACAAAGTTTTACTTTCCTTGTTAAAATTTAATAAACCAAGGTTAAGATTTATACCGTTTTATTTAAAGGAGTTGATTATATTTAAAAAAAAATGAAAGGGATTTTAAGGGTTGTCTGATATTTTCTGAAAATAATGGTGTACTGGCTAGGACTATACTGACATAAAAAATAGCGTTAGTGCACATTGTCTGGCACCAAGACATAAGCAGAAGATCCTTTTAGTTCTGTAAAATGTAAGGTTAGCACATCCCATAAATTGAGTTCTAAGGAATATAGAAGTCAAGTGGTAAATATAGAAGTCAACACCTTCTTTGCCATGTTGCTTAAACCATTCTTGAACAATTTGTTGCAGTGTGAATTATCCTGCTCAGAGTAACTTCATGTATTTAAAAGGTAAAAGTGGTTCCAAATCATAGCGTCAACAAATCACCATTTGACCCACCACTATCAATAAAGTATGTCAGAAGCCAAAAAGAACAACAAATGCCAGATTGCTTGTATAGTTCTTGGAAAAGCAATGGAAATCTCAAGAGCTCAAATTCACATTTTAGTGTTAGACTTTCAGGTAATATCACAAATGAACCTATACCTCATTTGAAAGCTTCTGCAGACTTCTGAGTAGATGGTGAGTACAATCTGCAAATGGAAACAAGAAGATATGTGATATTCAATACTAAAGCATTTAATAAAGTTTCACTCAAATCTTTATCTTACATATCAAATACACTTCTCTAGGAATACAGTATAGAAGTATAATAACAAGCAAATTCAAATGGTGACCAATATTGCTGCACATCATCAGGATATATAACCCAAACTATTATTTCACTTAATTATTTTACATATTTATTTCTTGAAATGTTTAAGTTCAAAGAGCAATAATCTATGGATTTATAATTTTGATTAATGGGGTTCATTTAAGAAAATAAGAACTCATTATAGATACAGTATAGTAACATTCTAATGTTTTCTTTTCACTTCTATATTTTATTCATGACCGACATGACCCTTACTTAAAAAGCCCTCTCTGGACCCCTCCTGCGCCGCCAACTACTGACCAGTCTCTAACCTGCCCTTCATCTCCAAACTCATGGAACGCTTGGTCTACTCTCGCCTGATCCGCTATCTCTCTGCTAACTCTCTTCTAGACCCTCTGCAATCCGGTTTCCACACCCTACACTCCACGGAAACTGCTCTTTCTAAAGTTTCAAATGACCTCCTGACAGCAAAATCGCAGGGTAACTACTCATCGCTGCTTCTTCTGGATCTCTCTGCAGCATTTGACACTGTTGATCACCACCTCCTCCTCAACATGCTCTGCACCATCGGTATCCAGGACACCGCTCTCTCTTGGTTCTCTTCCTACCTCTCTGACCGCTCCTTCAGTGTCTCATTTTCCGGTTCTACCTCCTCTCCTCTCCCTCTTGCTGTTGGGGTTCCTCAGGGATCCGTTCTTGGTCCTCTCCTCTTTTCACTCTACACAGCCCCCATTGGACAAACCATCAGTAGATTTGGCTTCCAGTACCATCTCTACGCTGATGACACCCAATTATACACCTCCTCCCGTGACATCACTCCTGCCCTGCTACAAAACACCAGTGATTGTCTGTCCGCTGTCTCTGACATCATGTCCTCTCTCTATCTCCAACTAAACCTCACTAAAACTGAACTTCTAGTCATCCCACCATCTACTAACCGACCTCACCCTGCTATTTCTCTCTCAGTGTGTGGTACCACCATAACTCCTAGGCAGCAGGCCCGATGTCTGGGGGTTATACTAGACTCTGATCTGACCTTCACCCCCTATATCAAATCCCTTGCCCGCTCCTGTTACCTGCACCTCAAGAACATCTCCAGAATCCGTCCATTTCTCACTGTGGAAACAACTCATACTCTCATTACTGCTCTTATTCATTCTCGTCTTGACTACTGTAACTCCCTACTTGTTGGTCTTCCTCTCTGTAAACTCTCCCCTCTGCAATCTGTCCTGAATGCAGCAGCCAGGCTTGTCTTTCTTTCCAGCCGCTATACTGATGCCTCTACCCTGTGTCAGTCTCTGCACTGGCTGCCTATTCAGTACAGAATACAACATAAACTCATCACTCTCACACATAAGGCTCTCCACAGTGCTGCACCCCCATACATCTCCTCCCTTATCTCTGTCTACCACCCTACCCGTTCTCTCCGCTCTGCTACTGATCTAAGACTACACACCTCACTCATCCAAACCTCCCATGCCCGTCTCCAAGATTTTTCACGTATTGCACCAGTTCTCTGGAACATGTTACCCCATGTGATCAGGCACACTCACAACCCTCACAGTTTTAAGTGCGCTCTGAAAACTCATCTTCTTAGACAAGCCTATCAAGATCCCTAATTGTCAACCCCCCCAAATTCTGTCACAGATTCGTCACTTCCTGCACTTTGGCACCCACAGGCACTTATCTGTATATAGATGTATGGTTGGGATGGCAGGTTCATCCACATTTTATGTATACTACCCCATCTTTATGTAACATGGCTGGTCCATTGTAAACCAAGCACTTGTCACCTTTTGTTTCACCCATACACCATAATAGATTGTAAGCTCTTGCGAGCAGGGCCCTCACACCGCGTGTCTCATTTGTCAGTAGCTTTTTTTATAATGTAATGTCTGGTTTGTCTGTGCTTATTCCTTCTATATTGTAAAGTGCTGCGGAATATGTTGGCGCTATATAAATAAAGATTATTATTATTATTAATATGGAAACACTTCCAATCAGGACCTCTGACATCTCCTGATTTGTCTGTTTTAGTAAATACTGGTGTTCTCTGTGAGATAACAATTCTGGAGCATCTCAGTGTTGTGTTGTTCCCCTGTTATTCCTTCTAGAAATGTATTACTAAACAATCAACTAGTTGTCCCCATTCCAATTATCTAAGGTGTGTCCCCCCACACCCTGACTTTTTCAGCACTGATTAGACATCAGACTCTGCATGGACGCAGCCCCATTGGCAACACCCAGTTGACAATTTACTCCTACATCTATAGAAGAAATAACAGAAGAACCACACAATACATAACACTGGTTAGGTAGGCTCAGCAACTGAAGTTATGACAATTAAAAATATTTTTATTGCTATGTTGAATGAGATCAGTAGGGCCTCATGAACAAGGAATTGAAGAGTCTCTATCGTCATACAGTGCTCCAATAATTAGGTATGTGCGGAGCTATTCTCTAGAACAGGGATGTCAAACTCAGGCTCACGGGTCAAATCTGGCCCGCAGTGTGATTATAATTGAACTTCGAGTGACAGCCAGGATGTGTACAGAGGATAAGAGGAAGAAGCCAGGAGCTGTCATTACACTGCTCCCACTCAGCCCCTCCGCCCCTACATAGAGCAAAGAAGGGACTGGCAGGAGAAACAACTCAGACAATCGGATGACTGATAAGATAAGAGGAGCTGGAGGGAGAAATGAGGATCTGGAGCCTTAACACTTAACCTTTCCAGCTCCTTCTCAGCCCCAGTAACTCTGTAGGCAGCAGGGTACTCTAAATGGAGACGCCGTGCAGCAGATAAGAAGCACAGTAAGGCCGTGTTCACACGGCTTATTCACGGCGGATTTGTGAGCCGGATTGCGCTCGCAAATCCGGCGTGAATAAGGGGCGGGACGGGGCCGTTATTACTCCGACGGATTGGTGCCGTACTGCAGCGCAAATCCGGCGCGGAGCACGGTGCCAATCCGCGGACAAATAAGCCGTGTGAACGAGGCCTAAAGACCACAAGAGACAGTGAGTTAGCTGATTGCAGTAAGCACAAATAATGTAGGTACCGGATTGTTTCTCTGGCCCTAAAAGCATACCGGGACCTAAGACAGTGGGGGAGAAAAGCACTGGAGTGAAAAGATAGGGTTTTGTCATGCAGCAGCAACACAAAAGGGGATGAGCAGCAGGACATATTTTGTCTTCCACATAAAGCACATACAGCTAGCTACACGTTGTCTACTAACCCTCAGTCTGGAGATCAGGCTGCAAATATAGATTATAATAGCGTAATTAAGCCTTGCATGTTCCAGAAGCAACATTTAATAAAAACTGAAGTTTGTTTACTTATGAAAAGGTTAATTGTTTTATCTAATAAGAAGAAAAAACTTTTTCAATTGTAGACATGTTTTCAATAAATATCAAGGTTGGCCCACGACCCTGTCTAAGTACTAAATTTTGACCACCTTTGTATTTGTGTTTGACATGCCTGCTCTAGAATCAATGCATTTAGTGAAAAAAGCTCTATACATACACCAGTGAAGAATCTTGGAACATTCTATGGCACCTATTCTGTATGCCCCCATATACAAACACAGTTCTAACAGCCTTGTGCAAGAGTAGCTAATGTCACCCAGCTGCCATTTACAAAATGTATGCAAGTATGACTGATCTTGAATTTTAGGTATGTGCAATGATTGTACTGATGGTAATGTCCATGAAACAGTTATTCAAGCCAGCATTGTTTGTAGTCTGAAAAAATGCTGTGTGTAAATGTAACTTAAAGAGGACCCATCGCCTTCAGGAAAACCTCATTATAATAACAATAATTTTATTTATATAGTGCTAACATATTCCACAGCACTTTACAAAGTAGAATGTTTAAGTACAGACAAAGGCTAACATATAAACACTTTCTGAAATATGATTAATTAGGAAAATAAAAGCATTTCACTTGTAATTCAGTAAGAAAAAGTGCTAGCCCTTTAAGAAAGAAAGACTCCAGTAAGCCAAAGTGACCCTCGGCACAACATGATATATCACTTGACAGCTCTTTGAAACATTGTGCTTTTGAGCTGGGAAAGTCCATTGTGAAAGAGGGAGCCTGTAAGGTTGCAGCATGTGAACACAGTGGCGATCTGTGCTGGATGTGATTACACTAGCAGCAATGTAATAGCTTGTGTATTATGGATCAGGAGGAGGAGGCTAGAAGCAGCAGCAACAGAGGTAACATCTGCCATGCCTATGTCCTAAATGTGGTGTACCTGCTGCCTTTATGTAGCGAGACTCAGATTAAACCCATTAGAAACATCTGTATCCTCCTTCTTTAGCTGGACTGCATAATATACAAGGATTTATGTTTTGCTGCCCATTAGAATGCAATGGCAAATTATTTCACATTGTTTATAATTCACTTTTATATGTATTTATGATAAAAACAGGTGAATAAATTCTTCTATTATATTAAAGGGCCCAACGAATCACCTGTATCCTGGCCAGATGTGAGCATACTATTTAGATGCTGTATAGAATTGATTCTCCTCTGAACAACTGGTATCTCCCAGAAAAGAAGGAATCTCACCAGATTGTGACCTCTCTCTGGCAAAGTGAAAGTAAAATCTTTTCCCCTCTGATACTGAGGAAAATCATCTGATTTGCTAATGCTATGTATTTGAGAAAAGTCTTATAATTTACCTTACTGTCAGTTGGCGAATGGTCATAGGTCCTCTTTGGCTATGTTCACACAGCTTATTCTGGGAAGTATTTCAGCCCGTAATTTGCGCCATACTGCGAATTACAGGCTGAAATACGTCCATAGAGAACTATGGATTACGTCTCTTCTCCCTGCTCGCACAATACAGCGAGCGGGGAGAGAAGTGACATGTCACTTATTCACGGCGTACACGCGCCGAGAATAATGCATGTCTATGGGGCCGGCAGGTTGCTGGCCCCCCCGCCCGGCTCCCACCCTGTCCCCGTACACACGACGTAATTGTGGGGCGAAATACATCCCGCAATTAAGCTGTGTGAACATAGCCTTTAACAAATTCCTTACCAGGCTGTCTACCTCCGTGTGTTACCAGGCACAGTTTCCTTTTCCTTAGTACACATAGGTTTGAACACAGTTTAACACACTCGGTTTTGGTACTTTTTTTAGCCCTTTTTAAGTTAGGCTTTATTTTTATGTCATTTTTACATAAAATTTTAATTTTAATTTTTTTAATTAGAGAAAATAAATTTTAATGAGAGAAAATATGTATAAGAAAAGTTAAATATGTTTTTTTAATTGTGTCACTTTTCCATCATGCATGTTAATATTTAGGAGATAAAAAGTTTTTGGGTTGTTTGGGGCAGGGTTGCATTGGGCTACTAATGTTAATTTTAACAAAATACATTTTTTGGGTTTTTTATATTATTTTGCCCCCAATATAGACAGAAAAAGACATTTGGGGGATTTCCACTGTAACTGGGGCTGATACTGTAAGGGCATGTTCACACGGCTGATTCTGGGACGGATTTCAGCCGTATTGCGTTCCAATACGGCTGAAATCAGTCCCAGGCATTACGGTAATCCACAGTTCTCATAGAGAACTATGGATTCCGTCTCCCCTCCCTGCTCGGCGAATATGGCGAGCGGGGAGAAAGTGACATGCACATTATTTACGGCGTGTACGCGCCATGGATAATGGATGTCTATGGGGCTGGCGAGCTGCCGGCAGCCCCGCCCCCGCTGCACGGCACACACCGTAATTGCGGGGCGAAATCCATCCCGCAATTACGGCGTGAATAAGCTGTGTGAACTTAGCCTAAGCCCTCACTGTAGATTGTAAGCCCTCATGGGCAGGGCCCTCTCTTCCGCTGTACCATTTGTTGGTTACTTGTCACCTTGTACTTGTTTGACTAATGTTATTTATGTAATCACCTTGAATGTACAGCACTCTGGACCCAAGGGCGCTCTAAAATAAATAATTATAATAATAACAGGAAGCTGTGAGGCTTTTTGCCCATCTGTGTATACAGCACTCATTGTGCATTACATACATAACTATCATGAAGGCAAGGATGGTAACAAACGGTCTCTGCACTCTCCCCACTGAACTCTCTCCACTGGCAGCTGGCTTTCCACCCGTGCAGCTGCACAATTAGTGTGTGGCTGTACTTTCTTGTAGTCCCTGACAGTCCATTTCCCCAGCCCTACTAGCCACGTATGTTGATGAGATACTTCATTTATTTAACTACTCAAGTAATAAATTTAACAAATATGCATTTTCTTCAAATTATATATATCAACATGCTGAGCCAGAAGAACATTGAAGAGAACTAACAGGAACCAAGCAGATTTTGAGCATAGTCCTCATCATGGTGTTTAAGATGTATACAATAGGCAAAGTGTTGGGGAAACATGATGGTTCTATCATCACACCAAAAAGGCATTAGAGTTATTTAGCCTACAGCATTTTCCCTTGCGTAGAAATGGTCATGTTCCCAGTAGATTAACATGACACAACACAAACAAAATATTCTACAGCTATTTTCCCAAGCTTGTGGCACAGTCATACATTTTCCGTGAAATAATATATTAATGTGATCCAAGATCAAAAGGGTCCATTGAAGCAAATGCCACACAGATTTATCTCATAATTGTATATTGTAGTCAGTGTGGTTTCATACCATTTCTCGTGATTGAGATAAGAATCTATTTCCTTGCTGATAATGAACGAAATTAGAAGCCCAGTGATATTCATCATGCGTGGCCATGGGTACTCTTAAATGTAAAATACAGTTTTTCCAAAATTAATTATTCAGTAACGGTTTCAGGGTGGATTGACACATTGAGTACTTATTGCAGAATTTTGGTTATTGAATCCAAACCAAAATTCTGCAACAATACAATTTTAGTAAATTGGGTTTTCATGAACCTCATTTACTCACAGCAGGAAAAACATCTCCACTGAATTTGAGCAAGCTGATTCTCACATCTTCTGTGGGCCCTATCTGTTGCGGTAATAACATTTGGGGACCACAGATTTTGGGACACCTGCTTTGCTATTCATAGGACAGCTCTGCAATAAAGCATATTTTACTTATGTGCTATTTTTGCTTAGAGATATTTTCTCAGTCAATATATCATTAACTTCTTTTTAGATGTAAATTTCACAAATATACAGTCATAGAAAAGTTTGCTGATTTGCTACTCTTAAATATAGCAAGCAAGCAAGCGATTTATTTCAATAAGGAAACGACCGGGACCGCCCGAGGCGGATTTCTGTTTTGGGGACTTTATTATTACCAACGCGAAACACGCGATGAAGAATTGACATGTGAACGACTACGGTGATTTTACATAGGGTACAGTGTACAACACTTTACACTCGGTTTGCATGCTAATTCTGTACGCAGAATCCCCGCCCAGAATCAGCATACATACCATTCGTATCAACCTCCCCTCTTAGAGAGTCACTCTTCTAAAGTCTGTGAAACCCTCAATGGCATGCATAAGCAATGGTGACTCAGAAAATAGTGCAGTATATGTAACTTTTGGGCTGAAACATCATATGACCATTATCTGTTTTTTCTCCTCCTAGGCATGCCTTTGGTGATTTCACGGACTTTGGGAGAAAGACTCTCTTAATTTTGATCCACGAATAAAGAAGGGATGGCACTCGCAAGAAGATTTGTAGGGAATAACTATTCCACGGGTGCTGGTCAAAGAACAAAGCAGTCTATTTAGAAATTTGACAGCACACCAATTTTTCTGATGCAATGAAGTTTCCAAATTTATTCAACATGCTCCAATACGAATATATACAGGAATATTTATAGTTACTATAGTGGATAAATCATGACGCAAAACAAATAGAACAATATACTATACAGTCAAAAGTCTACAAAATATTTACAATATATACATAGCTGTACATAGATTCCCAATTAGAGCAAAAGACATAGGGGAGCACTAATTACACTGTCTTTATAGAAATACAAGGTATTTTGATATCTGCTTTATTTAATAAATATTGACTTATTTTTGCACATACAAAAGAGTGTCATAAATTTAATATAGAAAAGTTTTGTACACGTGACTGCAATGATGAGGTGCCATTAGACCCACGTTACCACTGCATCGAATCACTGGCCTCAGTTGTATGCAGCACAATTTGCTGAGGCCAGAGACTGGGTGTAGTAGTGATGTGGGTGTATGAACATGTCATAGATGCAGTAAAGTAAACAAAGCCTGGCAGGGAGGTCTAGAACAGCATTGCTAGAAGTGGTGAAAGATTAAACCGGTGATTATGGCTTCATTTTTTTATTTTCAGACAATTGCAAGTCCTGCTGGCAAATTTCAGTAACTTTAATGCTAGAAAAACAGCCATTAAGGGTAAGCTTAATTAAATGAAAAAATAATGTGAAAGTCTGATTACAAGAGTAAAATCACTAAGTGTAGACCTTACTCATCAAATGAGTGTGCTGAATGACAGGTGGAGAATTGTGGGATATGCTTCTTTTTGTATTTTTACAGCTGCACAAGATATTGGACCACTGAACCGTTTCCTGCCAGAAGTTCATTTCACTCACAAAATGTTGCTCAGGCTGGAAATGACTACAGTAATAAATGTGTGATGTAATCAATGGATGATTTTAATAAGAGTAATCTGATTATGCATTTTAGAAATCAATAAGAAAACACCTGCCATGGTCGTAATTCATCATATCAAATTGCTGTGATATGCCGAGAGCTATTTTGAGTATGAATCATGTAAAATTGTACAGCAGTGTTAATTGGAAGGGTTTTAATAAATAAAATGAACCCTTATGGGTAGCTCTGAAACGTCACTTGGAATCAATGTAAAAGGAACTATCAGAATAAAAAATTCTATACCTTTATTATCAAAAAAAACTCTACCGCACCAAACTGAAAATCCAAAATCTCCAAGCACGGAATTATACCTGCATTTTACACTTATGCATATGGCCATATTATGGCACTGTACAACCCTTGTTGTACAGGCCCATTATATGGCACCCATTAAAGTATGCTGGGCCCTAATGTAGCTCTGTATGCCTCTGATGTCATCTAAATGACTTCTGTCAGATTCCATTAATTAATTCCAAAAATTATGGCATATACTATCATAGATTATTATCAAAAATTACATAACAGCATGACAATGTCAATCAGCTGCCTCTAAGGCCAGCAGGATATTGTTGTGTATTAAGGCTTGGACTCGTGGGACAGGGATGTAATATTACCGTTTATATAAAGAATTGGTACGTCCTCATCTGGAATATGCAGTTCAGTTGTTGCCTCCAGTTTATGGAAAGGATGTACTGAAGTTAGAGAGAGTTCTAAGATGAGCAACCAAACTAAAGGGAATTAAGCATTTTAGTTATGAGGAAAGGTTTAAACAATGAAACCTATTTAGTCTTGAGAAAAGACGGCTCCGATGAGACGTGATTAATTTATATAAGTATATAAATGGCCCCTACAAAAAGTGAAAAGCTATTTAATGTAAAACCCCATCAAAAGACAAGGGGACATTCTCTTTGATGGGAGAAAAAAGATTCAATATCCAGAGATGTTTAATGTTTTATGTTTGGGAAATCTTTTTTGTATCCAAATCCGGCCTTAAACTTCTCCACAACAGTATCACGGACCTGCCTGGTGTATTCCTTGGTCTTCATGATGCTCTCTGTGCTTTAAACAGGTCCCTGAGACTATCACAGAGCAGGTGCATTTATACGGAGACTTGATTACACACAGGTGGATTATATTAATCATCATCAGTCATTTAGGACAACATTGGATCATTCAGAGATCCTCACTGAACTTCTGGAGTGAGTTTTCTGCACTGAAAGTAAAGGGGCTGAATAATATTGCACGCCCCACTTTTCAGTTTTTTGGTTTTTTTTTTTTACAAAAGTTTAAACTATCCAATAAATTTCGTTCCACTTCACAATTGTGTCCCACTTGTTGTTGAATCTTCACAAAAAATTAAAATTTTATGTCTTTATGTTTGAAGCCTGAAATGTGGCAAAAGGTTGAAAAGTTTGAGGGGGCCAAATACTTTCACAAGGCACTGTAAATAAAAAAAAATTACGCTCATATGTTTACAGTAAATCGTGTAATTTTTAGGATACAGACTATTTAAAATGACTCATTTTGGCTAAATAAGTACAGATGAAATTTGAAAGATACAAACAAAAATAGCATTTTGCTGAAATAGGCAATTTAAATGTAACAAGAAGTCTTGAAATCAGCAATAAATTGACAACATGGTGTGAGTCAGATTATACATGATAGTGTGAAATTTAAAGAGGATCAGCAGGTCTCCGGCAACAAAGCCTTTGCATATTTTTCAGGACTTTAAATTGTAGCCAAATTATATTAATGTTTTTGAAGACAGAATTAGGGTGAAGGGCTTACTAATACAATAGTAAGCTACATCCAACAGAAGCCATTTTGTTTGGACCTTGCATATGCTGTTTTTTTAATACTGCGACTATAGAATGTAGTAACTACCAGTGTTGGGTCTGTATATATTCTGTGTATATACAGAGGATGAAATAAGTATTGAACAATTTATTAAGGAAATATTGAAGGTGTTGTTCACATGAAATTCTCACCAGATGTTGATAACAACCCATCTGATCCACACAGATAAAGAAATCAAACCATAGATGTCCATAAATTATGTGTAGAGATAAGACACAGGGAAAACGTATTGAACACATGAAGAAAGAGAGCTCTGGAAAGCCATGGTATGTCATGTCACCAGCTGAAAATTCTCAGTAATTAAAAAGCAATCCTGCCACTTAAAAATAATATAAGCTGGTTTAATTTATGACCTATAGAAAGTTGTCTCCTTATCAAGGAACCACACAAGAAACATCTCATGATGGGTAAAACCACTGCACTTTCTCAAGACCTTTGCAACCTTATTGTTGCAAAACACACTGATAGCCTTGGTTACAGAAGAATTTCTAAATTTACAAAATTTTCCAGTTGAGCACTGTTGGGGTCATAATCCAGAAGTGGAAAGAACATAATTTCACCATAAACTGGCCATGACCAGGTGCTCCCCACAAGATTTCATAGGAGTGAAAAGAATTATCAGAAGAATTGTCCAAGAGGTTAGGACCACATGTGGAGAGTTAGAAAAAGACCTGGAATCAGCAGGCACAATTGTTTTGAAGAAAACAATAAGTAATGCATTCAACCTTCGAGGTCTGTATGCAAGTTCACCAAGCAAGACTCTATTGCTGAACAAAAAGCACGTTCAATCGCATTTAAAGTTTGTTCAACAACATTTAGACAAGCCTGTAAAATACTGGGAGAAAACAGTCTGGTCAGATGAGACTAAAATTTAATCTTTGGATGCCATAGTTTGTTTGGAGGCCAAAAGGCAACTGCATATCACCCCAAAAACACCACAGCAACAGTGAAGTTTGGAGATGGGAACATCATGGTGTGGAACTGTTTTTCAGCTTACGTCTCTGGCAAACATCATATAATTGAAGAAAAGATAAATTAACAAATGTACTGAGACATTATTGATAAAAATCTGATGCCATCTACCAGGATGATGAAGATGAAGGGTGGACATTTCAGCAAGACAATGATCCCAAACACACAGTGTTACGGACAGCGGTAGTGGATCCACTGGACCACTGCAAGCGATGGTATAAGCCACGCCAGGGAGCAGAGTCTAAGTAGAACCCGGTTTTAACCAGAGCCCGCCCCAAATGGACTTGCTGTGGCTTCCACTGATGTGACTTGCTTGCAGTGGCAGCCAAGGGTGAGCGTGGTACAGAATCGTCAGGCGTAGGCGTAGTCGTGGACAGGCGGAAAAGTCAGGGCAGGCGGCAAAGGTTCATGCTCAATAGATGTAGCAAGAGGGTAAGGGCAGGCGGCAAAGGTTCGTGGTCAATAAACATAGCAAGAGGGTCAGAACACCGCAGACACTAGAACGCACTTCCAAAGCTTTCTCTATAGGCTATGGGCACAATAGATCTGACAAGGAAGTGTCAGGGCGGAACCAATATATAGGCCCAGTGGCCAGCAATTAACCTATTACTGGCGTGCTGGCCCTTTAAATTTCAAAGAACTGCCACGCGCGCTAGGGGGCGTGAGCACGCACTGGAGCCGTCACAGAGTCGCGCGGGGACAGGAGCGCGACTAGGTAAGTGCAGGCTCTCGGGGGAGCGAGTGCGCCAGCGGCCCGACCTGTGGACCGCGGCGCCTCTCGTCCCCGGAGCAGGGGGACACAGACAAGACACGGGTGTGCCCGCAGCCCAACCCATGGCTGCGGGACCACCCGTGACACACAGCCAAGGAAACTTTCAAATGGTTTTAGAGAGAGAAAATAAAGCTACAAGAATGGTCCAGCCAATCACATGACCTGCATCCAATAGAAAATCTATGGAAGGCACTTAAGCTCAAAGTTCAAAGAAGGAGTCCAAGGAACCTTCATGATTTGAAAAGTATGTGTGTGAAAGAAACTGATCAAAATCCCACCTATGCATGCCACTAGTTTCTCCATACAGGAGGCCTCTTGAAGTGACACCAACTAAGGCTTTTGTACAAAGTATTAAATACATTTCAGAACAAGTGTTCAATACTTCTTCCCTGCATCATTTCTTCTTCTATTACACATAACTTCATTTATGGACATCTATGGTTTGAATTTGTTGCCTGTGTGGATTGGATGGGTTTTTACCAGAATTTCATGTCAATAGCACCTCTTTTATAATATTCTTAGAACTATTGGTTGTAGCCAATCATATGAAACACATCACTGGCTTATCTTCATTTTTCCTTAATTACTTTATCACACAAAATACCTGTAAATACATCATCACTGTACAATGATTTTTTCACAAAACATAATGATCTTCCCACCTTTAACTAGTCTAGGACCTGTAATATCTTATGGCTGATTTGGTGAAAATTAGTGTTTCCTATGAAATGACAATTCTGAAGCATATTTCCTTAGATCTCTATGCTAAAGAGGTTGTCTCACCACACTGTTTAATTGATCCAAAAGTGCAGTGAGCTATAGAGCTCAAAGTAAATAAACAAAGGAGACTTAGGCCCCGTTCACATGGCGGTTTTGGCCGCGGGTTTCGAACCTCGCCGCAAACTCGCGTCTCCTGACGCGGATTTGCGGCGCAGGCGCGGGTGGGGCATGGTATTGGGCGCGGCTTGCGCCGAGGGTTTGCCCCCATGCAAATTAATAGCAGGGGGCGAGCCGCGCACTACCCGCGGCGCCAACCGCGGCAGCACCACGCGGCCGCCGCGCAGAGCACTCCCTGTCAAGAATTGACAGCAGAGTTATCCACACGCGCGGGTTTGGCCGCGGCTCCGAAGCCGCGGCCATACCCGCGGTGTGTGAATATTAATGCAGTTTCCCATAGGAAACCATGTTAATAAACTAGGCGCGATTTGGCCGCGGTTTTTGCCACGGAAACCGCGTCGGAACCCGCGGCCATAACCGCACGCCAAATCCGTCGTGTGAACATGCCCTCAGGGTATGTTCACACAGCGGGTTGAGTCCGTGTGAACATACATTTTTAGATACGTGTTTGGATCCGTCTGTCGGACCCTAAACGGACCCAAACATGTATCTAATAATGTGCAATGTGATTTACATTGCTTTTACTTTGAAACACGCATCGACGTTCACACAAGTGATCGCCCATGCGTGTCTCATTGCGTCTTTCGGATCCGTTCTAAGAATTGACATGTCAATTCTTGGTCCGAAAGACACAGCAGGAGCCCTATATCAAACTACAGGGTGCAATCCTGTTGCATCCAACACGCAACTGCGTGTTGGATATGTGTTGGATCCGTTTAGGATCCGATCATCGCTGCAATTTTGGATGCCAAAGCGCGTGTGAACAACTCCTCAGGCTATGTCTACAAAGCAGTGGAGAAAAAAACTCGTGAAAACCAAATCCTAAAAACGTACATAAAACTGAGTTTTTTGTCCAATGCCTGTCAAAAGCTGCTGAAAAAAGGTCCTTTTTTTGCGCTTTTGTGTTTATTTGCGCGTTTTTTTGCAGAAATGCACAGCACTAGATTTACTATGTATTTCTGCCAAATACGCCCAAAAAAACGCGCAAAAAAAATGTGCCAAAAAACGTCCGCCGCTTTCCATAGACGACAAAATAAAATTTTTTGCCCTGCTCAGTCATTTTTTGCAACATGTTTCAAAAAACGACCAGCAAATAAAACGAATGAAAAAAAAGTTTTGTGGAGACAACAGAACATTTTTACAATACAAGTCTACGGGACCTCTTTTCAGTTGTTTTTTCAGCGTTTTTATAAAATGAAAAATAAAGAAAAAACATTTTTGTGTGCAGTAGAATAACTTCAAAATAGATCCACAGCACACCACATATTTATGATGCAAAAGAATTTTGTGGTTTATTTACATGATGAAAAAGACAGTTCTCCAGTAGTTCAAGACAGCATAAGTATATATGTAATAAGGAGAAGCCAGACCAATTATATGAACGTTTTCGGCAAAAGCCTTCTTCAGATGTGACATCCTTCTGCATGAACCCCAGTACTACCTATCAAACTAAATAGTACGGCATCCTTCTAGAAATAACTTTGTGTGCAGTGGAGACATAGCCTAATTACTTATTTGAGATAATACACTCTGCTCTCAAGCTGCCAGCAGCCCGACCTGTCGTCATCCCTACTATCAGATACTAAAGAGCAGAGAGTGAAGGGTAGAGCAGAACGGTAACCTAGAGAAACCTGTGTGCACTCAGAGCTCCCAAAACCAAAAAAGTAAAACAAAATATTTGGAAAAATTCTTCAATTCCCAGTCACTACATGTTGAAATCTCTAACCCTTTAAGTGGTTCCCCTATTATTCCCCCTTGAAATGTAGTACTAGACAGTCAACTGGGTGTTACCAACTGGGGGAAAATGTGACATTGTCCAATCAGTGCAGGGACACACCCCTTTGAAAACTGGAATGGTAACACCCCCCTGACGGATTCAGTGATACATTTCTAGAAGGAATAACAGAAGAACAGAACAACACAGAGTTATAAGAGAAGATGCTCCAGAATTGTTATTACACAGGGAATACAAGGATTTACTAAAATAGACATGTAAGGAGATGTTACAGATCCTCTCTAAAACACTGGAAAAGGAAGGCCTTTTTTAAATGAATGCTCAGAAATCAGGATTGAAGAGTTACGTTTGGAGCTAGTGACAGTGGGATACTAAATTAAATGATGTTTCTTGTACCTGGAAAATATTTTCATCCAAATGCATACAGCAAACTGTTTATCATAAGCCTGATATTTTGTATTTATCTCTCTGTAGTTTGCATGTGAACTTTGCACATGGTTGGAAAAATGCCACGATGAGAGACGCGTCCAAGAATTTCAATGGAAATATGATACCATTTACAAATCCAGAATTGTCATGTTGAAAACAAAAGCTGGATATATGCACTTCCAGCAAAATCGGAACAGTGCACTGCTTACATCTGTTAAAGGGATAATGAGGTCAGTTTTATAATTATGAGAACCAAGACCCACTTTTAGCGAGCACACATTCCCACAATCATTTACAAATTACATGTAATGCAGATTAATATCAAAGATTACTGAAATACAGAATCTTAATTTGAAGTCCCTGGGTATCATTGCAAAATTTCTTCCAGGGCCTATCAACCACGTCCGTTTTGTAAAATTAGTTACTTTTTAAATGGTGGAGAGGCAATTGGACCTCTCAAATATCCAGATCTGGGTGGTTCCCACCTCTGCATCTATTATAGCTATGCTTCTAAATAGATTCAATTAATATACTGCTATGTTAGATTATCAGGATTATTATTAACCTGGTGCAGACATTTTAGGCACCCAATATGGGGGAGTCTTGCTGGTCATGCTGGTCCAGAGACAGGAGGATGTGTAGGTAGAGGTAGGTGACTGCCTAGGTCACCTATCTCTGCCTGTCAGTACAGGGGTGCAAGGATGTATGAAGCCGGCTCAATGGCTAAGCTCCTACATACAGGGCAGGTGCCTCCATGCAGGCAGGACTGGAGATAATTCCAATCCGAGCCACTGCACTACCTAGATGCCATGGTTAACACAACCACAGCATATAAGCAGTTAAGTAGGAGGGGAACACCTTCTCCCATCTCCCGATTGGCTCCCCTGGGACACAATTGTGGGGTGCTAGCAGTTATGACAACTGGGAACCTTACAAAGGCTCCATGTCCTGCTATTTTACTGCTCGTGTTACACATACAGGCAGGGTGTAATAGGAGAGCTGTAACTACACACTATTCTGCTACAAATTTGTAATGCATAATACCGTATAAGGGTTCATGCCCCCCTAATGGTCAGGTATTATATGGGGAATTATAAGTAAAAAAAAATGTTTGCATGGTTAAAAAAAAAAAAAAAGAAGATATTAAACATTTAAAACACTAAATTTCCCCATTTTAAAAATAGGAAAACTGCAAAACAAAAAATAATTAATAGATGGTATTGGTACTTCTGTGAACGTCCGATCTTTAAATCTCAAATATCCTGCATGGTGAAATAACCAGCGCCAAAATGTACTTTTTTTTTCATTTTGCCTCAACAAAAATTGCAATAAAACATGATCAAAACAGTCACAGGCATTCAAAACTGGTACCAATGACAAACACTCATCCTGCAAAAAAAAGCCCTTACATAGTTCTGTAGATGAATCAGAATCATACTGACCCATGGAATAAAGATAAATGGTGGCATGTATGAACGGGGCTGCGCCAGATATCTGACATCTTTTCAGCCCGAAGTCCAGCGCAGCCCCGTTCATACATTTTCAAATGGCCCGCACGCCATTATCAGGCGCATTACAGAGGGCCCACAGAACTGATTTCAGGGGGCGGGAGGTGGGGTGCACTAGAACCGTACGTAGCTATGGATTTATAGCTTCCCTACGTCATTTCTAGGCACATTACTGCTGGAACAGGTATACCACTTTCAAAGTGGTATACCTGAGCCAGAAATGTCGTACAAGCTCTAGAATGCGCCTGATTTATTACCCACTGTAGAGCAGGTTCATAAATCAGGCACATTGTAGACTAATATTATGAGCATTAAATTTGGCGTTTAAATGCCAAATTTCATACATGACGCCCAAAATGACAGTTATATCGCACCTCCAAAGAAGATAACACATTTATATATTTCCCCATTTCACCTAGCTGAAGAGGGGCAAGCCAAAGATGCCATGCATTAAGTCAGGACCAGTGAATTGCCCAATTTACCTAGGGCACCAAGATGCCTTGTTCAAGCCCTGTACTGCCTCTAACTTTGAGACCAAAGCTTCCTAACACTAGCATAACAAATACTAAAGCAGTAGATGCTAAAAAGTTTCAGGAGAGACAGACAAAGATTCACATTATGTCAGACAAAAAATCTGATTCTCAAGATTTAGTAGTGTACCCCTCATACACCTAGCCGAAAGCTTGTAAGCAGCAATTGTTGGACAATGCTTCTAGGGAGGAAAACTCCATATAGAAGGTAAATGAGAAAGCCTCCAAATTTTTGTTGTTGTCAGATTTAAATATAATCTGACAAAAAAAAATCTCTTTCAAATTACTGCAGCATTATATTATATGGGCACTATATTATGGTCTATTGGCATGTAAAGGTAGGTTGTATGATGCTGTAATATGACTGAGTGCATGAGCCATAAATATTGATTATTTACAAATTTAAATAAATAAATAAATAAACAGAATGTGTTAGGCTATGTTCACACGGCTTATTTATGGGGCGTAATTACGCCCCGCAATTACGCCGTGTGGACGGGGGCTGGAGCTGGGGGCCGGCAACTCGCCGGCCTATAGACATTCATTACCAGCGGCTGGTAATTCATATGTCACTTATCTCCCCTCTCGCCGTATTCGCCGAGCAGGGAGAGGAGACGTAATCCATAGTTCTCTATGAGAACTGTGGATTACCGTAATGACTGGGATGTATTCCAGCCATAATTCGCGCACTACGGCGCGTAATTACAGACTGAAATACGTCCCATTTTAAGCCGTTTGAACATAGCCTTAAAATTAAGATTAAAAATTAACTAACACGTTAATAGCTTCCTAAGTACTATGAATTTCCAAGAATTGACTTGCATAACATTACTAGTATATAGCAACATAGTTTGTAGGGCTAAGAAAGACAGATGTGTAGATGAAGGCAAAAAACCCATAAGGTAGAAGCTAATAGTCCTCATTTTAGGGAAAAAAAATACTTTCCAACTCCAATCTGGCAATCAGAAGAAATCATCATAAATCCATAATAAATAATTCCCCAAAATCCGAATCACTAGAACTTGTATGCATACTTCATGTAACATACAAGACACTGGAGGACAACATAGATCACATCCTTTTAGGCCGTGTTCACACGGCTTATTCCCGACGGATTTGTGCGCCGTATTGAGCGCACAAATCCGCCGTGAATAAGGGGCGGGATGGGGCGGGGCCGGCGTGGCGGGGGCGCCGCTCCCGGCCCCATAGACAATGCATTGTTTACGGCGCGTCCGCGCCGTAAATAATGTGCATGTCACTTTCTCCCCCCGCGGCGGATTTGCTGAGCGGGGAGGAGCGACGGAATCCACTGTTCTCTATGAGAGCAGTGGATTACCGTAATGACTCCGACGGATTGGCGCCGTATTGAAGCGAAAATCCGGCGCGGAATACGGCGCCAATCCGTCGGCAAATAAGCCGTGTGAACGAGGCCTTAAAGTCACCAAAATAAATAAAAAATATAACGACAAGCCAATTACCAAAATATCAATATTTATTTAATTAAACAATGAATATATTAACATTATAAGGTTGTCACTATTAAAATCTTTTAAAAACATCTAAAAACCACAATTTGACCCATTTACACCGAATGGCATAGCTCCCATATATATCAAAATAACAAAATAGTCACAATGTATGGAGAAATCCAAAATATGAAATTCACAATCAAGTGATAATATATAGTGAATTAACCCCCCGAAAATATAATAATATATGACCAAATAATATAGAACTAAAGTAATATCAATAAATGATAGAAATATTACCCACTATGGGAGACACGCCACCCAGGAATAGGTCAAGAGCCTCGATACGCATTTCATAATCCTGCTTTCTCAAGAAAGTTCTATATTATTTGGTCATACATTGTGACTATTTTGTTATTTTGATACATATGGGAGATATGCCATTCTGTGTAAATGGGTCAAATTGTGATTTTTAGATATTTTTAAAAGATTTTAAAATTGTGATGTTAATATATCTATTATTTAATGAAATAAATATTGATATTTTGGTATTTTTTTTTTGTTATTTTTTTATTTTGGTTAGTCTATTTTGGTGACATAATGACTTGTTGAATTATAGACCCTTTTTGAATTGGTATTCACATCCTTTTAAAGTTCTCCAATTATATAACAATCTTCCATAAAGCAACAGTATAAGCAAAATTGGAAACTTTGTAATATATTTTATTAGAAAAAAATGCTCTATGTTACAACTGCTTATAGGAGTCTATAGAGAAGGGTGGGACAGGAAGTGAAAGAAGGACACATACACACACGCACACCATTAGACAGACATCAGACATTTTTACTTGCACTGTTGTGTAATAATTGGAGGGAAATTTCAAAATATGGAAAAAAAAACAACTTTCTATGGCTGCTCTGCTTTTTTTTCAATGTGCATTTGACAGTGAAAATCCTGAGCCCCTGAGACATCAAGCCTAACAAAGTATACAAAACAATTCAATATGGAAAAATTTGGGCCATAAGCAACTCTTTATTAAACAAACACATTATACAGATGGGGAACCAGACTGATTGTGACTCCTCAACTACCAAACCAGGATAAACCTGACTTTGGTGTCATTACCACTCCGCAGTCAAGACTGACTGAGCAGCCTTTGTGACAACCTAGCCCTACCCACATTGGAACCTGTTACATTTTATGCACTGATAAGCCACCCTACCATTTACCTAGTAGCATGCTCACCACGGCCCATTAACCACTTTCACTGAATGACTGAATTGTTGCATTCCCATTTTACAGACTAGACAGCTTTAATCAAAGGAATAAGAGTGTGGAAAATGTGTTTCCTCAGGTAAGACTTGTCTGCACTGTGCTCTTACTTCCTCTACAAACCTCCTTTAAACCTGTAGACCTGTGCTTTATACCATTCTTGTCCTCCATTTTCTCTACCCCCTCTTCTATGGTACTATTCACACTCCACCAAGACCATCCGATGCTGCCATATAGCCAGGGCCACATCCTTAAATAACTTCCCAAATCTCTGGTCTAAAACCTACACCATTAATGGGGTTGTCTCATTTTACTGTTTCATAGAGTCAGCAGCATTCTTTCATTCATGCATCCTGTCACTTCCTGGTCAAGCTATGAGCTATGAGCATATGAGCTCTGTGTATTCAGACTTCTGCTAATTATTCTAGATTAGATAAACAATCTCCTGCTACCAACTCCAGAGAAGCTTCAGAGCTAAAATAAACAGTAGTAATTAGTGTCTTTTGTCTGAAAGATCAGATAACACACTAGCTCTCAGGCTGACCTGTGTGATGACATAATTCCCTGCTATCACATAAGCCAAACAGCAGGGGAGAACAAGCAATCAGGTCGGTAACTAGAGAAACCTGAAAGCCCTCAGAAGGTGATAAAATTATTTGTCGCTCCTCAACAAAAAAAAAAGAACAAAGCAATATATTTGGAAGATGTCTTCATTTAGTGTTCCTTACATATTGAAAGCTAATCTTTGTAGTGAGACAACCTCTTTAACTATGTATTCACATACATACAGTGTGACACATTTATCAAGGCAATTGTGCCAGAATTCTGGCACAATTTGCGCCAAAAATAATGTTGCACAAGCTTTGCACCACATTTAATATGTGTTTTAGACAGTTTTGAAACACTTCTGTGTCTTGTCCGACAAAGGGGGTGTTACCTTGACAAAAGGGCTGTGTTTTCGTAGGAAAAGAGGCGTGGCTCAGCATGCGATGCCGTGAGCCACAACTGCGCCAAAACTTTGCCATAGTTAGTGGCATAAAAGTAAGCCTACTTAAAAATGGTGTAAAGGTAGACTACATGGGTGACATGATGAACGGGGCTGCGCAAAATATCTGGCGTCTTTTCAGCGCCCGATATCAGGGGCAGCCCCGCTTTTTTAATTCTGGCACAATTTGCGCCAAAATTGATGTTGCACAAGCTTTGCACCACATTTAATATATGTGTTTTAGACGGCTTAAAAAAAATCTCTGTGTCTTGTCCGACAAAGGGGGTGTGACCTCGACAAAAGGGCTGTGGTTTCATAGGAAAAGAGGCGTGGCTCAGCATGCGATGCCGTGAGCCACAAATGCGGCAAAATTTTGCTGTAGTTAGTGGCATAAAAGTAAGCCTACTTAAAAATGGTGTAAAGGTAGACTAGATGGGCAACATGTATGAACGGGGCCCCATTCATACATTTTTAAATCTCCCGCACGTCACTCCGGGGTACTTTATATAGCGCCTGCAGCACTTTGTAATCTGCCCAATCCCGGAGGACGTGCAGGAGGCGGGGCGCACTAGAATCGTAGCGAAGCTACATATTTGTAGCTTCGCTATGGCATTTGTGGGCGCATTACAGATTTCAAAGTGGTATACCTGATCCAGAAATGTCGCCCGAGTGCTAGAATGCGCTTCATTTATGACCCGCTGTATAGCAGGTTAATAAATCAGCCGCATTCTAGACTTATGTTAGGCGCATGAAATTTGCTGTTTTGCCCGACGTGTTTTAATCTGCACCAGATTTATGAACACTATGATAAATGTGGCGAATTATAAGATTGTATAGTCTATTTTAAAACTGTCTTACAGTTAGACACTGTTAAGAAATCTGCCCCAGTATGTGCGCTAATGTTATTTTTTATGCTCACTAATTTTATTATAAGCTTGCTTTCTGCAAGTTACTGTAACAAGGTCTTTTCATTTGAAAACATAACTTCGTCCTTGAAAGTGTCTAATTCAATAAGCAAATTACTAAAGAACAATTCTTACTTATCTGAAAAACTTGAGAAACCCTTGCATGTCTACAGTGGGTTGTATAAATATTATCGCAGACTAGTTTATACTAGTCTCAGGATATTTCATTACAAGTGGTCTGTCTCAAGTAAATTATCTAATATTACGTTATTATAAAAATCAATATCTTTACAAGCAGGTCTAATCCTTATAATAACATTATGTTCAAAATGGAGCTGAAAAACTGGCCATGTATTGGAGATAGTCATTAGCCAAAAGCTCAAAAAGCCATTTCTCTCAACTCTACCATAAACATCTATATTTGGTCTATTTTAATGAAGGGATGGAATAAGCCACTGCTGGGTGGAATATCCTGTTTTTGTCCCAAATGTGACATCAGATTAAATCATTGGCTTTCATCTCATGTATGGCCAGCTAAACCTGTGTGTCCACCCGAAGGACCGTTCTGCATTCAATGAAATTTAACCTGTTTATGTTTGTCCTTATAGATAAGTCCATGGATATGGTATGCTTCTTTCCAAGACTGTTCTAAGATTTGATGTTGTGTATATGCCCTCTGCCCTAAAATTTTATCAGGGTTTCTAGTCTGAGAAAACCAATTGCTCTGACTTTGTAATCACATACCATATCAGGGTATTATACATTTAGTCCACCATCATGGAAAGCTTGCAAATTAAATAAGAAACATTTTCACCATTCATCATTACTAAAAATTCTGCACCATTTTTGTTTTAGCTGTTACGTTAGTGATCCATAGGGTACAGCTTGTCTCCACTGGACACAATCAGTGACGAATACTCCTCAGTCCTGGCCACACATGCTCAGACATCATGTCTAGCTACTGTCAATCTAATCCCTGCTTAGTAATCACACACACTCACTGCTGAGCGAGTATTCAACCCCAGGTGCTGTCATTCTACTCCTGCTGTAACGTTCAATTGAGGTACAGTTCAAGAGGTATGAATACTTTTGCAACCCAATGTAATATTGCAGCATGTTGTACAAACAACCTTTTGTCTACTATGGTTACTTGAAGTACAAAAACTGAAATAAAGTGTATAAAAATAAAATACAATAAAAATATTTAAAAATTAAAGCCCCTAAAATAGTTCCAATAAAAATAGTACCAATAAAAACTACAGCCTGCCCATCAAAAAAACAGTCCTCACTCAGATCCATCAATTAAGAAATAAAACAGTTAATGGTCCCAGAATATGGCAATGCAAAGTAATTATTTCTTTAAAATATACAGTATATCAATTTGTCATCACCATAATTGTACTAACCCTCAGCATAAAGTTAAAGGGGTTTTCTCACTACAATGATAAGCTTTCAACAGGTAGGGAAAGGTAAATGAAGACTTATTAAATGCCCATTGTTTTTATGTGCCTATGTTGAGGAAATAAGAGAGATTTGAGATTTGAATAAGAGAGAGTGCACTCAAGGTTCTGTTGATTACCGACCATCTCTTCCTCCTTTCTCTTATCTGATTGCTAGAATCTGCTGTCTGACCATTGTGAGTCACTCCCAGCTATTTATATGTCTAGGAACGGAGCTTTATTTGAACAAGACAAAGACACATTTTCACTCCTAAGAGCTCTGTAGCCGTGAGTACTAGAGTTTATAAATATTCTGCAGTCATTTCACTGTAACAAGCTCAGTTAGGAATAGCAGATGACCAATCACTGCTACAGAACCACCCACAACCAGACTAGGAAGTGTTAGTCTAAAGCTGCCTGTGTCTCTATGAAACTGCATGGTGAGAAAACCCCTTCAACATTTCCTTTATATCATGTGGTGAATTCCGTGAAAATAAACCCCCCAAAAACAGTTAGCACAATTATGTTTTCATTCTAACTCGCAAATGACTTTTTTTGTTTTTTAATATATTATATAGTAAATATAACAGTACCATGAAAAAAACTACTTGCCCTTTAAAAAGCAAGCCCTCATGTAACTGTGTCACAGGGAAAAGTTTAAGAAGCTTTTGGAAGGCAGGGTTGGAAATGTTACAATAGCAAACCCAACATGGTATTAGTTATATGTTACACTAAGTCACCAATACATGTAGAAAAATGTATGACATATTGGGTGACATGTCCCATTAGGGCTGCTCCATTTTTTGGTATATTTTGTGCCAAAAACCTGTTGATGCCCTATTCGCTATATAAACGAACTTTAATACACCAAGAGTAGGTGCATTATCCGCCAGGCACGACACATTCGAATGTGCCTGACGTAAGTGCATCAAATATGCTAGCAATGATATGCTATGCGCCTAAGTTAGGTGCACTAATTATACTATGCAAGGTATAACACACGCCAGATTTTTGATCAATTCATTCAGACGCACTTTACACTCATTTAATGCGCCTTAAAACTGGCGCGGCGGTGCCTCTTTTCTGCCATGTCGCCCATAATGTTTAGTGTAGAAACCTTTTTCCACAGCCCTTTAACAAGAAAGAAAGTTTACAAAGGGTGAATGAACTTAATACCCTGGAACAAAGCTACATACTATACAAAATCTAAGGTGGGATTTACATACACAAATAAGATATCCAGTCATATATTTTTCGTTAATCAGTATATGTCATAAGCATACCACAGACCTAAGGGCATGTTCACACGACGGATTTGGCCGCGGTTATGGCCGCGGGTTCCAAAGTGGTTTCCGCGGCCAAAACTGCGGCCAAATCGCGCCTAATTTATTAACATGGTTTCCTATTGGAAACCGCATTAATATTCACACGGCGCGCGTGTGTGAGAACTCTCCTGTCAATTCTTGACAGGGAGTTCTCAGAGCGGCGGCCGCACGGTGTTGCCGTGGGCTTTGCCGCGGGTGTCGCCACGGGTGGTGCGCGGCTCGGTTTGCCCCTTGCCTATTAATTTTCATGGGGGCAAACCCTCTCCGCAAGCCATGCCCCCACCCACGCTGAGACCACGCCCAGCGCCCACGCCGCAAACCCGCATCGGGAGACGCGAGTTTTCAGCGAGGCAAGGACGAGGTTCGGCCGCGGGAACCGCGGCGAAAGCCGCGGCCAAACCCGCGGCCAAACCCGTTGTGTGAACGAGGCCTAAAACCCCCACAAACATCAAAGAAGAATAGTAACAAACTCAAACATGACCAAGTGACCAAGATTGGCAACAATGATTGTACAGTAATATTTCAACCACACTCACAGGAATCTTTGATGATCACCTCCATTTACTTATAGGGTATGTGCTTACATAAAATCAACTTGTCTATGGAGGTGTGTGGAAGAGTTATATATGTAAATACATGTGCAAGGACCATGACCAGTCACATTACCAGATTTATTCAACTGCAAATGTGTTTCTATATAGACAGAGAAAAGCAAACAGTTGGCGCCATTATTCAAGCTATGTGATACTGTGCATGAATAATACAGGAAGCAGTGATTTTTTAAATCTCTTTTTAAGTATATTGAACTTCATCCTACAGAGCAAATTTATGGAGTAGAAATATTACACACTGGAAAAGCAAGTATATACAATTGGCGGAAACAATATGCACATTAATTGTATAATACAATAATATATAGCCACCAACTAATGTTACTTATTGACACATTGCCAAAGCAGCTATGGAATGGATGCCAATAATTTCTAAGTGCAAACTGCTGCAGATCTGGAGGAAATGTATTTGACACATAGACAAAACATAAAAATGATGCAAACAATATAATGTAAGCATGTTTAGAACTACATGTTCTTTGATAAATGTTTCCATTGTCTTTCTTAAGGTTTGCAGCTCCTGTTCTGTTGTTAATAACACACGTGTTATGGAAAAACACACAAGACTCTGGATCATTCACAATAACCCATATGCTTTGCCAAGCATTCTTCTTTCAATAAGCATCAATAATATAATATATATAATATATATATAATATATATATATATATATATATATATATATAATATATATATATATATATATATATATATGATAATTAATTAAAATTCTTTGTATTCTCCAATACACTAAAAGTTCAGTCTAATTTGTGGAAGCCTATAGTCTAATTGACGATGACATCTACAGACTACAGGCTTCCTTAAAAATGTATTCTCGTTTCTTTGATTAGCTTTAAACATGTAGGCAAAGGTAAATAAAAACTTTTGCCAAACACATTGCTTTTCTGAAGTTGTTTCTCTTCAGAGTTGGGAGTAAATCTTTTCTCCTTGTGCGCCCAAGCTTGTTTGCATTACTTACTGACAAACTTTTATCTTTACTGTAGCCTGTAGTGCACTACAGTTTATACGCCTCCTGCACTCATGTTACTGTAGCAGAATCATCCAGGGACAGCAGAGAAGATATGCCAATAACTGCCATAGAACCACCCAGAGCAGGCATCCTCAAACTGCGTCCCTCCAGCTGTTGGGAAACTGCAACTCTCATCATTCCCACTGTTATTGATTATATAAATGCATGATGGGAGTTGTAGTTTCCCAACAGCTGGAGAGCCGCAGTTTGAGGATGCCTGACCCAGAGTTTAAACATGAAGTGTAAGTCAGAAGCTGCCCCGTTGGTCTTAAACAGAGGCCAATGTCCATGAAATTTATCTTATAGATTCCCTTGCATGACTATCATATTTAATGTAGAGTTTTAATCTCTTCCAAATACTTTATGTAACATTCCATTTGTTAGTTATCTTTTTGGATCACCATCTTCTTGGTTTCTGGCAAATCAGTACACATCACTCCAACTACTGCACTGGTTTAAAACAGCCCTCAGCCAACTTTTTGTTTGTTCAACAGACAGCAAGAGGTCAGTGTACAATAACCACTTATCCACAACATAAACCATTGGCTGTCTTGTCTATAACTAAACATTAACATCCCTTACTAACAAGGGTCTGAGCCGACTGCCTGGCACAACAAATATAAAGTTCATACCAGTGCCCTTTAATAAGTTCATAGGACCTGTTCTTCTCCAGTCTGACTGAGAGCCAGCAGGAACCCTGAAGAGCTCACACCTATCTTAAACAGCTGGTACCTAATGAGCCAAAGTAACTCAAGATCTCGAGTTGAGTAGACATAAATCAACTCCTTCACAGTTGCCCCCACGTCAAGTGCTGATAATTGTGTATGTGACAGTCATCAATACTTTTTCCCTGTGTCACTTCTCATTATTACACATAACTTAATTTATGGACATCTATGGTATGATTTATTTGCGTGTGTGGATTGGATAGGTTCTTACTGACAACCGGTGAAGATTTCATGTCAATAGCACCTTAAGAAGTATTTTTACTTAGGAAATTGGTGATGTGTTCAATACTTATTTCAACCGGTGTATGTATATATATATATATATATATATATATCAACTTATATTCTACAACAAATACATTGTCATTCTGATTTTGCTTCCTTTCAGAGCCAGAACAGTTTTTATCTCCTGCTTGTTTATAAGATTCCTTAAAGGGGTTTTGCCATGATCTCATTTTATACCTCCCGCATCCAGCTCTTCAGCTCTGTGTACTCAGAAGGGGCGTGTGTGATTTGTTTGAATTGCCTATCATGTGACCTGGCAGAATGACATCACCAGGCCTTTCCTCTCTGTAGTCAAAGAAAGGTCTGTGTATGTAAAGCATTGTGAGTAGCTGAGAGGTAAAGTTTTTGCCTGTAGGCACAAAAAACAGTGCAGAATTTTTAAAAATAATGAATGGTGAAAATGTTTGTTATTTCATTTGCAAGCTTCCCACGTCAATTTTGCCCCCTTTAAGTTACCAACCACCTCTCTCTGCTCTCTCTCTGCTCCAGCTAACCTATCCACTAGTTTATCTATGTTACTGACAAACTTTAACCCTTTAGAGCCCTATAGCCTTGTGCTCTACAGTTTACCACTCTTCTGTTAGCAATGTCCCTGTAACAAGCTCAGCTAGGAATAGCAGAGCTGATATGCTGATACATCAGATGCTTGCAGCAGTCTAAACACCAGCAGGAAGATGCCTTGTTCTGCAGCTTCTCCCTATCTTGAGGTTGCTTGCGTCCAGTACTAAGAAGACTGCAGTCAGTTCCTGCACTGACACCTCATTCCACTATATGTAGAAGAGAGAATACAGAAGGTGCTGGATACTTATTTACAAAGGCTACAGGAGCAGCTTTTGGTGACTTCATCCATGTACCACTTGCATGTGAAAATTCAGAAGCACATGAGATGCTGCAGGGGATTCCTGGAGTAGAGACAATTTTGTATTCCATTTTACTCAAGTCCATTGCCTTCATGGTGCATTTCAAGGAGTGACAGGAGGTTACTATTGTCTGTTTCATTCTATATTCATATTCTGTATAACAATGAAGTTCCTTACAAAAGATAATCAAGTTCAGTTTATTGAATTGCCTCACACTGGCCAGCTAACAATGAGTGGAGTCATACATTCTGTACGCAGAGTTATGTTTTGGCTTGAACGTTTTCCTTTTCCAAATCACCCATGTTTAATCAATGCCTTCAAAATAAAACTGAAGCAGAAGACAAAGGCTGCACTGTCTCGCTGATTAAACAGTATGAGGAGGAAAGTGATGTTAATGTTCCCCCGCAGTTGTAATGACATGAGTGATGTATGCACGAAAAGTAAAACAGTTCCAGAGTTCTGCGCTAGAGAGGTATGGAGCAGCGGATCAACGTGACAAATCAGAAGAATCCGATGCCTGGGAGGCCTTGAAGGGCAAGAAGATGAGGTTGATAGGATGCTGGCTACATTTCTGACAGCTTTCATACGCCTGCTTTTGATATTGATTCTTTAAAGCAATAGGGGATTTATTGTATATAAAAAAATTCAATGATTTCCCTAACTAACAACAGAGGTTTTTTATGGTGCATACATTTTTTATTTTATTTCACAGACCTTAAAGGGGTTTTGCTATGAAGTTAAATTGACGTGGAAAGTTTGTAAATTAAATAATAAACATTATTAAAAATTCTGCACCGTTTTTGTTTTAGCTGCTATTTAGTGATCAATTGTTTACAGCTCGTCTCCATGGGATACGACCAGGGCTGAGAGCTCCTCAGTCCTGGTCGCACATGCTCAGACATCACCTCTCCTCTCAGGCAGCTACTGAGTGTTCAAACCCCAGGTGCTGTCATTCTACTCCCGTCCTCTGCACTCCTTAGTAATTAGTCAAATAGTGCAAATAAATTAAAAAAAAAAACTCAATCAGGTATTGATACCTAAAGTGCATTGATAAAGAGAAATAAAATCCACAGGTTTGGTAAATGCAGGGTTTTGAACTGAGGACCATTTTGCCTGGAGGCAAAAGTTTTACCTCTGAGCTATAATGTACCTACTTACAGTTCTACACATAAACTGACCTTTCTTTGACTAAAGAGAGGAAAGGCCTGGTGATGTCATCCTGCTGAGTCACATGATATGCAATTCAAACAAATCACACACACCCAATTCTGAGCACACAGAGCTGTAGAGCTGGATGCAGGAGGTATGAAATGAGATTGTGGCAAAACCTCTTTAAGATAATGTTACATTCAAAGCTAAATTTTGCATTTTTTAACAAACTCATGAAGCAAATCTAATCTCATGGTGCTGTGTTAAGAGCAGTGGCATAATTTGAACTTTTGCTGCCCAGGGCTGTCGCTAAATTTCCTGCTCCTTTTAACAGATCACATCCCTACTTTTTTCAGGCCATACCTCTTTTTTACAGGGCCCCTCCTCGCACCCATAAATCATAATTGCCACGTAAAAAAAATCACTTTTTATGTCGCAATATTCTAAAAAATCTAAAACTTTTTTACTTTTCTGGCAGTGGAGCTATGTGAGGGATTTTTAAATTGACATTTTTGTTGGTTTCATGTTGGGGAAAATAAGATTATTTGTTATCACCTTTCATTCCATTTCTTTGTGTAGCTGGATGGGACAAAAAGGAAAACTGGTATGGTTTTTATTTTTTATTAACTGTATGAATAACAAAAAATAACAACTATAAATAACAAGAATAAATAATATAATAATTTTATATATTGGATCTTTATGGACATGACAATATCTATTATGTGTACATTTTTTTGTTTTTAAAAACAGGCCTGCACCATCTAAGAACCATATATGGTACCAAGGATACTTGCAAACTCTTCCAGTGGTCCACCCATTTACACATACCCACTCTGCATTAAAATTAAAAGGATTTGGGGCTCAACCTGGCACACTTGTTATAGACAAAAACAAACAATTCATCCCTACCAGTCCTGATCCTAGCTATTTAATTCTTTGATTGTAATGGTCAAGATTGACTATGGCATGATCAAAGGGTGATCCTCTCTTTAAATGGGTGACATGATCAAGAACTGGGTAACCCCTGTGCAGTCAACCTCTGTCATAGTAACACAGATTACAGAGATGTGCTAGCATTCCATTAACTGGATGTTAAAAAAAATAATAAAAATGATTTTAAAAAGTCTACAAAAAATGACAAAAACAATATATATTAGTTAGTATAATATATATTTGTTAGCATTTGCGATACATAAAAACAAAAAAAAAAAAACACCTCCAGCCACTAGCTATTCACATGTCTGCAATAACCTAGGGAATCAATTTAAAGGGGTTGTCTCACCATGCTGATTTATAGAGCCACAGCCAGTTTCAGACTCACACTTCCTCGTTATGCTGTTGGTGGTTCTGCAGCAGTGATTGTCACATCAGCTCTTCTATTCCTAGCTATTCCTGTTACAGTGGCATGAGTGCAGGAGGTTTATAATGTATAGTGCACAAAGCTGCAGAGCTCTAAGGGTTAAAAATTGTCATTAACTTAGGTAAACAAACTCCTGTACTAGAAATAAGACTCAGCAGGAAGTGACTCATCATGGTCAGATAGCAACTTGTGCTGCACTCAGATAAGAGAGAGAGCAGAGATCGGTGGTCCCTGGCCAAGAGAAACTTGTGTCCACTAGCAGTAGATAAAATCTTCTTTATCTCTTGAAAGAAGCAAGATCAAAAAAGCAGTGCATTTGGTTAAAGTCTTCCTTTACCTTTCCCTACATGTTTAATGCTAATCATTGTGGTGAGAAAACTCCTTTAACAGGTTATTTAGTGTGAAATGTGACAAGTATAAAAAATCTACAAATTTTTATCTGTATTTGCACCAAAACAAATAGATAAATTGCACAGTAAGTCAAACCGCATTTAAAACAGTTTTGTAGCTATAGCAACCAGTGCTGGCAGCGAATCAGGAGAGATCAAACAAGTCTGTAGCTATAGGGACCTGAGGAGATGTTGGAGCCCATACAAGAGGGAATATCTAGGTACAGGTAGGACTCTGTTTATGGACACATATTGCAAAGTGACTTGTTTTTGCAAGATCTTTAACATAAAAAGCAATCCTTGTAGTGAGACAACCCCTTTAAGTGCATATCCTGTGGATATGCCATAAATGTCTAACATAGGAATAACCTTTTTAGGCCCAAATATACATCTTTTTTAAGGAGTTAAGAGAATAATGAACTCTAGAGCCAAATATTGTTACCATTGTGTAAAGATAAATTTTAGAAAACTGGTTCATAATATCTTTTGAAAATATATTTTTCTATCTACAGGGTGTAAAAAAGTTTTCAATGAAATCAGCAAAAAATTAAGTAGGATTAACTTTATACATGCTAGATTTACATCTAATTACTTTACATCCAATAGAAATCAAAGACTTATGACCAAATGATCTTCCCATGAGTCCATGCTTTAATACAGTCAGGGTTTGTTCAACTAGTGTGGTCAAAATGTGCTATTATTTTTGCTAAATTATTACACTTATGGAAAGTGTCATTTCACCTACAGAAAAAATTCAATCTGCAAAATGTAAACCACAAGAAAAAAAAAAAATAGACTTGAAAAAGACACCATGGGTCATACACCATGTCAGGTCATTCTGGGTAAGTAGAAGAGGGTGCACTGTTTAGGAAACTCATCTCTTGGTCAGACAAGTGAATAGGCACAGTTTAATACTTCATTCCCCTTGTGGTGGTGCTGCAGAGTAATTGAAGACTTTCTACCAAGTGTCCTCACTGATCACTAGGGGAGATATGTAAGAAGGAAGGCGCTTCGGAGTGAATTGTCGAGTCTCGTTTTCAGTGTTTAATGCGCCTGAATGTATGAAAGTGATTTTTGTGCGATTATAAATGGAGTCTAAAGTTCATAACGCCCTGCCTGTGTGTTTGGAGCATTCTGAAATTTAGGCGCATTAGTAATGCGCCTAACATGTTTAAAGGCTATAGACAGGCTGGAAATAAGAGAAAAGTCATTAGAATAACATATCAGTGAATAAAAACTATGGTACTGATCTTGTTTGGTGAACCACAGATCCCAGCAAGACCTGTGCTATGCTGGCTCTTGCTGTATGTAGAATAAAGGGTAAGAGCAGCAAAAATGAATTTCAAATGTAGTAAAAATTGTACAATCTGATCATCATCAGTGGGTTATCTAATGTAAAACTAGTTGTAGATTCTATTAAATTTAAATGCATTTTATAGAAGATATTTTTATATTTTTGGAATATTATATTTTTATATGATAACATTTTTTATTAAATTTAAATAAGTTAATTTTATATAGTTTGATCATTTTCATAAATTATTTTTTATCATTGTACTGGTGTAAGTTCAAAAATATTGGACGTTTTTTCCACCAACAGCAAATCCTGCTCCTCTTTGACTCCTCAAGCTCAGGCAGACCACATTGAAATAGGTCTGCCTGTTCGAGCAGTAATGCGCCTAGTTTTGCCGAACCACATTCATATGTGTTTAATATTACGAGTGTGGAGCAACACACCTCCAGAACGCCGCCTGATAATAGGCGCATTAAAAAGTGTTGAGTCTTACGAACAATGCGCCTAACACATTCGTTTGGTGAATTAGACATCGTAGACTGCTCACTTAGGTGCATTAGACATCGTAGACTGCTCACTTAGGTGCATTAGACATCGTAGCCGGCTCACTTAGGTGCATTAGACATCATAGGCTGCTCACTTAGGTGCATTAGACATCATAGGCTGCTCACTCGCATTTTTCGCAAGAAAAAGGGTGAAAAACCCTTTCATGCATCTCTCCCTAGGCCACTATGATCATTTTATCCAGGAATCCTTCTAACAAGTGGGATGGTCCAAAGTGGAGAATCCTTTCAACTTATAACTAGACAGATTACATAGCTGTACAATATGAGTAGGACAAAATAACTACACACGTACTTTTTACTATATTACAGTATAAGAATGAAATGTAAAAGATTATAAAATATGCCAAAATGTTCCAATCCCCCTCCACAATTTCAGTATTGTATAGTTAGGTTATACATTAGTTGATTATTTCAATGTTTCTACAGAAATAGAATAAAATAAAAATTTCTCACAATATTACAATCAGTTGTCATTAATCAGTTAGCGCATTTAGTCTATCTAGGAGAGGATACAGTATCTATTTTGGCACTAAAATGACATTGACCACTGTCTAGACAAACAAGAGTCACACAGTAATACATTATCTTTTACAACGACGGGAGCCTAATTACATTTTAGAAGCAAAATATTAGCTAAGAAAAAGAAACAGGAACTCAAATTCAACATTATGACAAGAGGTTGCGGTCAAGTGCAACAGGGGATCCGTGTACCCAATCCTATCTAAGAATACATTTTCCAGTTGTTTATTTACAGCACATGTAAAGAGCACATTTGTGTAGATTCTTGACACCCATTCAAATACGGACAAGATGAACCATGAAATCTGTGCCTCTATGGTATGTAACCTCTTGATTATGACATAGTATATTTGTTTAAAGACATTTTTCTCGTGTTACTTAGTCAATATGTACAATACTGGCAGCGATGGAATTTAGATCACATAGTAACATGAATTCTATAACAAAAATATAAACAAATCAAACAAAAGCTTGAAAATGCTTTTGAAATGCCTTTTAAAAATCTAGGGCCACATGTATAAAAACTGTCTAGGTCTAAAACTCACTTTGTTGCCCATAGCAACCAATCAGTGCACCCTTTCATTTCATATAGTGCTCTGGAAAAATGAGAGGGGCGCTCTGATTGGTTGCTATGGGCAACAAAGTGAGTTTTAGACCTAGACAGTTTTCATACATGTGGCCCTTAATATTCATGAGGCGAAAATGTTTATATCAAGCTGACAGATCCACTTGAAATCTGCCCTGAACTGCAGCAAGGGTTTGTGTACGGTCACTATCCTTCCCATGCATTTATAGCACTTAAGGGACACTTTCATCAGAAAGGGGTAAATTCCTGTAGAATTTATTTTGTTTAGAATTTTGGCGGGAATAATTTTTTTTTTACTTTGGCTGTCCTATGCCATTAAAAGTTACATATAGAATCTTGCCCTTCTCCAGCTGTGAAAGTAGAAGCTGTGGAGCAGAGTGTGCCTGTGTTTTGTGTTGGACACCTAGAAAGTGCTGGGCAGCCCGCCTAATCTAATAGTATGGGTGTCACTAATAGGTTGTAAGCCAGCATGTTGCACCACACGTATCTATATTTATGGCACCCTTTTGTATCGCCTTATTATATGCAATTGTAGTACCAGCAACCACCCCCCTCATGCACTGAGGTTGTGTGAGTGGTTGTTTTATTGGTAGTTTTGCATTTGTGCAATCTCCCCATGCATTATATTGTAAAGTGCTGCGGAATATGTTGGCGCTATATAAATAAAGATTATTATTACTGCGGCTTTTTTGCATGCTGGTGTGAACAGGTGTCAAGTTGGTGTGCAGTTTTTCATCTAATTGTTCCCCTAGCAGTGAGGGTATGTGAGCTTTTGCTCAAGCAATTAACTGCACCTGTTAATTTTTTTCTCAGTTAGCATAAAGGCCAGAGTTGCCAGGTTCTGGGCTCAGTTTAGTCCAGCCATTGAGCTGTGAACATGCCTCAAATAATTGGAGTGTTTTTTTTTAGCTGTGAAAGTAGAGGTAAAACTCCTGAATGGCAGGGCAGACTATTCTCAGTTTATTGTAGTTGTTGCAACAAGGGCTTATCTGCATGAAGTCTCATTAAAAATAGTAGGTAATGACAGAATGATGGCTCTATTGTTCCTTGGACAGACCTAAGTAAAGACAGAATAGACAGACAGGGCAATAACAAGGGCAATAAATAAAAGTATAACAGGTTAATCTTTTTCTGCACTGGGGAAGTAAGAGAGTAAAACCAGGAAATCATGTACCCAACCACCCAGTTTTTACAAAATAAACTTATATAAAATAGTCAGATATTGCTTGTCAATATGTGATTTTTTTTGTGGTAGTGTCCCATTAAGGCAATTTTTTCCATTTGGCATCTGCCGTTCCAGTTCTGCTAGCCCCTGTTCGTAGCTACTGTATGTCTGTTACATGGATATTGATAATGGAGGGGTATTGAAAAGATTTACACTGTTTCATGAAAGATGACTGGCTATAAGTACAAGCTAGCAGGGTTGTATCTGCCATGAGAGCAAACTGTCAAGATGAACAAAGTGATTCTACAGTCACAATGTTATCTTGGTATTTTTATACAGACATAGTGTCACTCAGCAGCTACAGGATGGCCCTGAGCTCTCTCAGGACATGTTTAAAGTTTCTCTCAAAAAGAAAGACTGAAAAAAGCTCCCATCCTGATAATAAGACACAACAAGGCGTGACATCACCAACCCAGCCACTACTAGAGCACAAATATGGTTGATAACCTAGGAAAACATCTGTAAACTTGCAGGAGGTAAAAACTGTTGTATCCTTTAAATGAAGCAAAATCAAAACAGCAATGTATTTGGTAAAAAATGGTTTCTTTTTTTTACCTTTGCCTTCATTTTCAAAGCTAATCAACGAGATAGGAATATCCCTTTAAGAGGGTGTTTAAAATTGTCCAGCCTTGATTATCAAGTGTGGATCGTGGATAATTTGTTATATCACCAATATCAACACTTAGAACAGGGGTGTCAAACTCAAACAGTCAGTGGGCCAAAATTAAAAATTTGGAAAAGTCGTTGGCCGACTTGAATATTTAATACAAAAAAGTTACAATTGAGGAAGTATTTCCTTCTCAACAGATATAAAGATGAACCTTTTCATATGGAAACAAACTTAAAGGGGTTATCCAGAGAAAAATAAACTGATGACCTATCCTGGACAGGCCATCAATTTGGAATCGGTCTAGCGCTGAGTGCCAGCACCGCTTCCGATAGTAGCACACAAGGAAAATGAAGCCTAAGCGTGTTACATCTCCTGTTTTGTGGCCGGCTCAGGGTACTGCAGTGCAGCCCTCATTCACAGTGAATGATACCGCTCTACAGCGCTGCTTCACAGACCTGCACCTCCTTGTGCAGCGTGTGCCGCGTTGGTACAGTTGATCTGTGCGGTTGTGGAGTGTCAGCACCAAACTGATCAACTATCGATGGCCTATCTGCCTTTCTTTTGGCCATTTGAGCGCTTACCTATGTATGTAATACCTTATAAATAACAGTCACAAAATAATACATCTATACATGGAACAAAAATACCATACCAATGATTGTTGCTAAAAAAAAAAAAACCTCCTACAATACCAAGACCCAAAAATACAACTACTTAAAGATCAAATAATACTGCCAGACCCTGACCAAATGGGAGCAGATAGTGACCAGATAGTGGTAATGTTAGGTATGGTCAGGGACGCACACAAGACACGGACAAGTGGGGCCCTGACACTGATCCCAGTCTCTGTCCCTGCCTTTTGGGAACCCGACTCCTTAACAGGCCGGCCCCAACCAGAAGACTCAAGGCTACACGGAGCAGAGTGCACAGACAGAGACAAACAAACAAAGAACACAAAAGCCGTAGTCGGACGGTCCGAGTCAGTAACAGGGCGGGCAGCGCGGTACAAAATCGGGAGGCAAAGGGAGAAACCAGAAACAAGGCAGAGATCAGTAGCACAGAGAAACAACAATAGGACAGGCTAACTATAAAGGCAAGCAGTATAGCAGGCACTGAGAAGAGGAAGCAGTGGCTATATATAGGAAAAAGTAGAGGAGCTAAGATAGGTGGCAGAACCTGTCAATCAGAGAGCGGATTAACCCCTATAAGCGCTGGAGGATTTCTAGCCAAGGCGTCGACCAGAAATCAATCAAGATACAGGGCTACAGGGAAGTGTTCACACAAAGGAGGCAAGGTCGCAGTTATGATCGCCGCGGCCGTGGTCGGCGACCAGGGCCAAATGGCACGGACGTGACAGGTAGATACTAGTTCTATGTAGGCGCTCTGCAGACATATAAATGATTACAGTGCAGTTACATTTAGTGACTCACAGGAGACATTCCCCCTATTGGAGTTGTTCACTTTCCTTTCTTCTTCTCATCGTGTAAGACATCACCTGTAACTGCACTGTAGTCACATATATGACTGCAGAGCCTGCGTACAACTGGTATCTACGACTAAATGGCCAGTGTATTGTGATAATAGGGGTCTTAGTGTTATGTTTTATATTTAGTGACAGTACAATGATTTTATTTAGTCTCTTTACAGTGGAGATATGTGGTCAGGGTGTGGCGGTATTATTAGGTGCTTGTATATTGTTGTTATTAATATTATTGGTCTTGATATACTATTTTGGTCATTAAAGGGGTTTTACCACAATCTCATTTCATACCTCCTGCATCCAGCTCTTCAGCTCTGTGTGCTCAGAAGGGGGCATGTGTGATTTGTTTGAATTGCAGATCATGTGACCCTGCAGGATGACATCACCATGCCTTTCCTCTCTTTAGTCAAAGAAAGGTCTGTTTATGTAAAGCATTGTGAGTAGCTAAGAGATAAAGTTTTTGCCTCCAGGTACAGGGGTCCTAGGTTCAAATCGCTGCAGGAACCAAACCTGTAGATTTTATTTCTCTTTATCAATGCACAGACCTCATTGAGGTTTCTTTTTAATTTATTTGCACTGTTTGATTAATTACTAAGGAGAACAGAAGACAGGAATAGAATGACAGCACCTGGGGTTTGAACACTCAGTAGCTGCCTGAGAGGAGAGGTGATGTCTGAGCATGTACGACCAGGACGAGGAGCTCTCAGCCCTGGTTGTATCCCCTGGAGATGAGCTGTAAACAATGGATCACTAAAGGAGCAGCTACAACAAAAACGGTGCAGAATTTTTAATAATAATGAATGGTGTAAATGTTTGTTATTTCATTTGCAAGCTTCCCACGTCAATTTCACTTCGTGGCAAAACCCATTTAACACTCTGATTGTATTAGTTACTATACAATAGTGATATGTGATGGTATTATTTGGTCCTTGTATATTGTTGTTATTGGTAATATTGGTCTTGGTATACTAGTTTAGTTGGTAACATTATGGTGGTATTAGTCAATATATAGTGGTGACATGCGCTGACAATGTGACCCTTGTACTGACCCGCGGAACACAGATAAGTCAGTAAACTATTCAATGTAAACTCAAACAAAAGCTAAATCCAAAAAACATAGGCACAATTAAAAAAAATTTCCTGTTCACCGTGCAAAGATTTTTTTGTGGGGTGGAGGGGCAAGAGGGGACAGATGCTTTGACTGTAAAACTTATGTTTCTTTTTTTCTGCCACCTGGCCCCATTTTAAATGAATATTTCAAATGAATTTTCTTCAGTTGGATAATCTCTTTAAAGGGGTTTTGCCACGAAGTGAGTTCCTTACCTCTTATCTGCTCAGGAGAGAAGATAAACAAAGCATGAACGGCTGCAAGGGTGAGAGGGAGGGGGCTGAGCAGAGAGGAGCAGAGAGCGAGGAACTACGGAGCGTTTGCAAAGTTTACTCAAATAATTACATTACAGCCAGTGGATTATCTATACAGCAAACAGCCTCATACACTGCACTTTTCTCCCCAGCCCCTTGCAAGCTCACTCATGTTCCCTGTCATCAGATAAGAAGTGCAAACACGCAAGCACGGCCAGATTAGCTCCTGTCAGCTCCTGGTCGTGTCTAATGTAAACTTTCAGGAAACTAAGGGAATCTTAGTCAGGCTGTAGCTCTCAAAAGGCTGCACTTTTTTAATCACATATATTTAGGAAAGTGATTAAATACCCATGTTGGAGGATCCCACGTCACCATTACATCGTGGCAAATCCCCTTTAAGTAGAAATTATTTTCTGTGGCACGCTGCACTGCACATATCAGGCACGCCAAGTAAGGAACCTGTTGTTAAAAAGTAGTGGTCCACAGCCATGGTATGGGGTAAAGGGCCCAAGCTGAAGTTTTGCACCTTGGCCTATGAGTCTTTAGGTATGCCCCTGAGGCCCTCATTAGGTAGGTATTTAGACCGCCTCCCAGTAGGTAGGTATATAGGTCTCCTCAGTAGGTAGGTGTATAGCCCCTTGGTAGGTAGGTATATAAGTCCCATTAATAGAGAGGTATATAGGTACCCTTGGAAGGTAGATATAAAGGACCCCTTAGTACATAGTTAGGTATATATGGCCCGCTGCAGGTAGATTATCAAGTCATCTAGAGTAGAAAGGTAGGTATATAGGCCACCTCAGAAGGGGGAACCGCCCTGCTAAACAAAATAAAATAGGTGGGTAAGTATACTTGTATGTGCGTCCATTGAATAACAAACAATTTTTTCTGTTTCCCTGAATATCACTGAAAGATCATTTGCCTATCCATCAGACACAAAATCTCGAATTAAAAAGTAAAATCGTTGCTAATACTTTAGAATGTTGCATAGTAACCAATCAGAGACCTTGGGATGTTTCTACGTATTTTATTTTACTTGACCAGATGAAATTAAATACCAGTGACTAAAATCTTGACAACACTTGAGAGTAACCAGGGTTGATAAAATAATTCTTCAGTCTGCTTGAAACATGAGGAAGTCCTACTACATGGAGCTGTATGGATACTCTGGGGTCAAAGTGTTTACAGGGAATTCTTTAATATGCTAAAAACTGGCTCAGAAACAGAGATACTTTGGTTATGGGCACAGAATCTGGTTCAAGGCTTGCCTGAAGTATTACTTTTTCTGAAGATTTCTGGAGACTGTGGCAGACATGATGAGCATACGGATAACAGAGATCATCAAGCTCAGAACTGGCAATACTTCCCTGACCATTTTCACTTCCTTCAGTAGAATGTTTCTGCCTCTAATAAAGATGCAAGGATCTCTATTAAAGTGTCTTGTCTGGAAGGAATCAAACTGGAGATTGGAAAACTTAATTAAAAAATGTATATTTTGATGGATAAAAAAAATCTAAATATTTTGCTATCACAATAAAATTCAAAATGATTGTGTATGCTGTTGGGTCAGTGGGGATCCCGAATGGCTTGGTGCCTTACTTAAAGGGGTTGTCTCATCTCAAAGTTTCATAGGATGCATGAATGAAATAATGCTGCTTTGCTCTGTCACTTCCTGATCAAGCTGTCTGTAATTAGCATATGAGCTCCATGTATTCAGACTTCAAGCTTCTGAGTTAAAGTAAACAGCAGTAATTAATGGCTTTTGTCTGAAAGATCAGATAACAAACAAGCTTTCACTGTCCGAAGCTGTGAGCTGCCACAACCTGTGTGCTGACGTCACTCCCTGCTATCAGATAGAAAAAACAACAGGGGAGGAGAAGTACACAGGTCGGTAACTTGGGGAAACAGAGAGAGCACAGAAGGTGATAAAATCAATTGTGGCTCCTTACAAAAAACAACACAATATATTTGGAAAACATCTTTATTTATTGTTACCAAGATGCTGAAAGCTAATTTTTATAGTGAGACAGCCCCTTTAATGTAAGCTCATAATGATCTGATAATAACGATATTATCTATATGAAACAGTCCTGTAACAAATGTTATAAAGATGAGGTTTTGTATTTAAGGTTGCAGGTTAAAAATCTTTTAAATTTATCGTAGTCCAGAATTTACGTACCGAAAATAAATAAGAGCCAAGAATTAAACTGTTGTCAGGATTTCCAAATCACTAATGCAACCAAGGCATGTTCTGATGTCATTCTGATTATACTTTATACCATCACACGAAAAGAACTTAAAGATTAATCTCTGGTCTTTATTCATCAAAAACAGCATTTTATCTTGTAGAATAAATTTTGTATGCTTTGGAAATTCTTTTACTTTTCCCCAATATGTCATATGAATCAGAACTAAGCAAGGTCTACACTTGGGTAAATCCCCTGTAGGGTTGTCTAACACTAGTAAATTCAGATACACCATAATACCAGGAGACTTTTTTCCAGAGCCCGTAAGTTTTCTAAGTTTGAAAGAGCATGAACTTATTATTGCGATTGTAATTCTTATAATTTATAGCCGTATTCTAAACGCGGCAGAGATCCAACAAGCCCCATCCTTCTTTCCCCTGATATCTGTCAGCAGGGAATGGCCAGGAAGCAAAAAACAAACAGCACCAGCTCACCCAACAGCTGAGAGAATCAGGCGGACTAGCAGGGATTACTGTAGCAGGCAGAAAAAGCAAAGATGTCCAGTGTTTCAAATAAATCAAATCCAGCATTTATTAGAAATAGGTTAAGAACCACAACCAGAAACAGATATCTGATGCATTTCAGGCCACAAACAAACTGGCCCTTAGTTGCAGCATAGTACAACACTAGACACACATGTATTAAATAGCACACTAATTATAAAAGAAACATATATACATGTGGACTAGCATGGGTAGAGTAAATAAGCAAAAAAGCAGGGTGTGATATACAGTGGGTACAGAAAGTATTTAGACTTCTTTAAATTTCTCACTCTGTTTCATTGCAGCCATTTTGTAAGATCCAAAAATTAAGTTTTTTTGCTCATTAATGTACACTCTGCACCACATCTTGAAAGAAAAAAACAGAAATGTAGATATTTTTGCAAATGTATTAAACAAGAATAACTGAAATATCACACGGTCTTAAGTATTCAGACCCTTTGCTCAGTATTGAGTAGAAGCACCGTTTTGAGCTAGCACAGCCATGAGTCTTCTTGGGAATGATGCAACAAGTTTTTCACACCTGGATTTGGGGATCCTCTGCCATTCTTTCTTGCAGATCCTTTCCAGTTCCCTTAGTTTGGATGGTGACCGTTGGTGGACAGCCATTTTCAAGTCGCTCCAGAGATGCTCAATTGGGTTTAGGTCAGGGCTCGGGCTGGGACAGTCAAGAATGGTCACAGAGTTGTTCTGAAGCCACTACTTTGTTATTTTAGCTGTGTGCTTAGGGCATGTCCCCACTGCACGGGTTTTCCGTCCGGCGGTTTTTCTGCCCGCGGTCCGGACGCAAAACATTGTGTAAGCACAATCTTCCGTCCGGTTTCTGGACAGAATATGTGCTTCTCAATGTGAAGGGGGAGGGCTTTTCTCCGATCATCATGGAGAAAAGCCTCCCCCCCGCGGCCATGGGGACGGCCGCAAAACAGGACAAATACCGGCCGGCAAACCGAGCGGTATTTGTCCTGTGCAGTGAGAACGCACCCTTAGAGTCATTGTCTTGTTGGAAGATGAATCTTCGGCCCAGTCTGAGGTCCAGAACACTCTGGAAGAGGTTTTTATCCAGGATATTTCTGTACTTGGCTGCATTCATCTTTCCTTCAGTTGCAACCAGTCGTCCTGTCCCTGCATGATGCTGCCACCACCATGTTTCATTATTGGGATTATATTGTGCAGGTGATGAGCAGTGCCTGGTTTTCTCCACACAAACCACTTACAATTAACACCAAAAAGTTCAATCTTCGTCAGACCAGAGAATCTTATTTCTCATAGTCTGGGAGTCCTTTATGTGTTTTTTTTGCAAACTGTATGTGGGCTTTCATGTGTCTTGCACTGAGGAGAGGCTTCTGTCGGCACACTCTGCCATAAAGTTCTGACTGGTGGAGGGCTGCAGCGATAGTTGACTTTGTGGAACTTTCTCCCATCTCCCTACAGCATCTCTGGAGCTCAGCCATAGGGATCTTGGGGATCTTCTTTACCTCTCTCACCAAGGTTCTTCTCCCACGATTGCATAGTTTGGCAGGGCGGCCAGGTCGAGGAATAGTTGTGGTCGTCCCAAACTTCTTCCATTTAAGGATTATGGAGGCCACTGTGCTCTTAGGAACCTTGAGTGCTGCAGAAATTCTTTTGCAACCTTGGCCAGATCTGTGCCTTGCCACAATCCTGTCTCTGAGCTACTTGGGCAGTTCCTTAGACCTCATGTGCTCTGACATGCAGTGTGAGCTGTGAGGTCTCATATAGACAGGTGTGTGACTTTCCTAATCAAGTCTAGTCAGTTTAATTAAATACAGCTGGACTCCAATGAAGGAGAAGAACCATCTCAAGGAGAATCAGAAGGAAATGGACAGCATTGGGTTAAATATGAGTGTCACAGCAAAGGGTATGAATACTTATGACCTTGTGATATTTCAGTTTTTCTTGTTTAATAAATTTGCAAACATATCTACATTTCTGTATTTTCCTTTCAAGATGGAGTGCAGAGTGTACATTAATGAGCAAAAAAATGAACTTTTTGGATCTTATCAAATGGCTGCAATGAAACAAACAGTGAAAAATTTAAACGAAGCTATAAATATGTAGCTTTGCTACGGTCTAGTGCACCCTGCCTCCCAAGAATGGCGTGCCGGAGATTTAAACATGTATGAACGGGGCTGCGTCTGATTTCAAGCTGTAAAGACGCCAGATATCTGGTTCAGCCCCGTTCATACATGTCACTCTAAATGTCTACTACGAAGACCATATGGATTTCTATTATTTAGTGTAAATATGCAGTTTAAGAGTTTTCTCTTATGATCACCTCCTCTTATAGGGACTAATTAGGGCGACATCTATGAATTTGCTTGCATCTTTTTTTTTACTTGCCGCCGACAAGCCAGTTCTAAATAGATATAGAGGAGTGTATAATATGACAGCATGAATGAAACTGTTGTGCAGCAAACATTTTGGTGCATAGAGTGTAATGCGCCAAACTTTGTATGGTTCATACAGTGTAATATGCCAAACTTTGTATGGTGCATAAAGTGTAAGGTGCCAAACTTTAAAAAACAGTTGCTCATCTGTAATCTTGTTACAGATAATCAGTTTGCTTAGTCCGTCCATGGGGTGATGTCACTCCCTGCTCTCTGCTCTCTCCGCTAATCAGAGAACATAGTTATGGTCATAGAAAGCTGTATGCACTCTATTCCTTTAATTGTCTCTTCATGTTAAAAGCTGATTTTTGTAGTGAGAAAATCCCTTTAAACCTGTAGGCAAAGATAAAGATTCTTACCAAATACATTTTTGCTCTGACTGTTTTATTTCAAAGATACTGCAGGTTAGTTATCCTGCTTGTTCCCTAGGTTATGACCTCCTCTGTGCTAGTAGTAGCCAGGCGTATGATATCACTCCCTGTTGCGTTTTATCAGCAGGAGGGGGGCTGGGTTGCCAGATTTATGGGAGCACACCTAAAAGTCTCTGCTCTTATCTTTGTTACTAAAGGAAGACCTCATTAGCCTTGTGCCATCCTATCAGTTTTGCAGAGAATGTAGCTACCTGCATGTTCAGACCACAACACCACTGACCTTAAAGGGGAGGTACCACAATAGAAATAATATCCCATTGAACATACATTGGTAAAATAGCAACCTTTTGCAAACATATGTAGTTAACAAAAATGAACAATGTTCATACAACACTCCTACCTATATAGGTTGATGCAATTAATTTTCCTTGCTGCTAGTAGTTACAGCCATCTGATGTTTTTCTCTTTTCTGGTTGAACATGCTCAGTTCATACTACTGGGAGACTCCACACAGCTACTAACTGCTGCGAGAGTAGGACTAAGGCTATGTTCACACGGGTTAAATTGTGGAGCATTTCTCAGCAAAATGCGCCCCAGTCATTACGGTAATCCACAGTTCTCATAGAGAACTATGGATTACACCGCCTCTACCCGCTCATACAATATGACGCGCGGGGAGATAAGTGACATGTCAATTACTAGCGGCAAATACGCGTCGCTAGTAATGAAGGTCTATGGGGCCGGTGGGCTGCCGGCCTCCCCGCCTCGCGGGAGCTCCCGAAGTCCCGGCGTAATTGCGGGGCATACATACGTCCCGCAATTATGCCGTGTGAACTTAGCCTTAGAAGTATGGTGATGGTGTGAAATGCAGTGCCGGTAAGCTGACCAAACACAGAGTCCCACCTAATAACCAAAAATGCTGATGAGCTGAAGAGTGGAGGAGTGAACGAAAAGGCAAGGACAGAAGGTGATGTAAAGGTTATTTTTCTCTTACGTATATTATTTAATTTAATAAAATGATATGTAATGTTTTGTATGTAATCTTGATGATGGTACCCCTTTAACTGTCAATCAGCAGAGCCTGTCCCGCCGATGGAGCACAGGAGGCAAAGCAGAAAGTAACAATAATGGAAGTTGAGGGAAATTCAGAGATGGGGAAAGCTCTTTAAAGACACTAGGACTTTGATTGTAAAATACTCTTATCAGAAATCTGCATAAAGGAACATGCAGAACCTGGCTCTAAACATAGAAGAGATATTATTATTAGTAGTAGTAATATTAAATTATACATGTAACTGTCCATATATCTTATATTTAAAGCGATATAGCAGTATAGAGACTTACTGGTAGATCGAAATCTAAAAAATCTGACACACAAAAAAGTAAACCATTTATATATAGTGACATTTTAAACTCTATTACTATACTTACTTGATTAGTAATGCTGTCCCTTAAAAATGAACATCAAAACTACAGACTCAACAGGTTTATGTTAACCACCTCAGCAAGGCTTACTTTAATTCTTACATAAAACACTGTTTCAGAATAGAGATCCAGAGCGGTATTTTCCATTGGGCAAGGTAGGCAGCCATCTGCGGGCCCCATGAGCACAGGGGGCCCTCCCGGGCAGCTGCCTGCCCTGCCCAGTGGCATAACTCTGCCCCTGCAGCGGGTCCAGGCAGCATGTCTTTATGCAGGCTCCCCCTCGGCGGGGGAGTGGAAAAAGGTGAGAAGCCTTCTTCTTTTTTTTTTTTCTAAGTCAGAGGGATATACCTAGAGGGGGCTGTATAACTACTCTAAAGGGGGCCATATTTACAGGGGGCTGTATACTTACCCTAAAGGGGGCCATATTTACAGGGGGCTGTATACCTACTCTACAGGGGGCCATATTTATAGGGGGTGTATACCAACCCTACAGGAGGCCATATATACAGGGGGCTGTAAGCCTACCCTACAGGCCGCTATATCTAAAGGAAGCTATATCTACAGGGGGCTGTATACCTACCCTACAGGGGGCTATATCTACAGGGAGCTATATCTATAGGGTGTTGTATACCTACCCTGCAGGGGGCTATAATTTACAGGGGGCTGTATACGTACCCTACAGAGGGCTATATCTACAGGAGACTGTATACCTACCTATAGTGGGCCTATATACCTATCTCCTGGCATCTATATACCTACCTACTTAATTGTGGGCAACATTACTACCTACTTACTGAATGGAGGGTGCCCATACCAGTGGTAGGAATTGGTAGAGAAATGCTGATAAAAGAGAGGAGCCTAAGATGTTTTTGCAATAAATTCTGCAGGGACGAGTTGTGGCCGGGAGAAGTCGCCATGGCGTTTCAGGTTTAGATGGAGAAGAAAAGGAAAAAAGAACAAATCGGAAAACGACTCCTCAGAGAAGACATCTGCTGTGAGTCCCTAGATATCAGGGGTTATTTTTCTTCTGTGTTGGATCAGTGCTGTAGTCACTGTCATGTGGTAATAATCTGAGCTGGTGTCTGACCCCTATGTGAAAAAAAACTTTGAGATTCTTAGTTCACACGTTTTGATCAAAAAATGTTTAAACCACCCCCCGCTTACAACGGGATCTCAAGGCGGGTGGTCCTACGCTATCTTTACCTCTCAACAGAGCCAAATTCAGACTTCCCATTGGGTCACCCGACCTCCACAATCCAGAGAGAAAAATAAAAAACACCAACCTTGCAAGCTGCACTGATATAACAGCCTGTGGAGGTGGGCGGGGTGCAAGAAACCAAAATGGAGGCATCCCTTCCTCCCTATATATATTAAAAACAATATATGCCAAATATAACGTATAGTTCTGCACAAAAAAAACATTTCTGAAAAACACAATGCCTGACTGAGAGGGCTTATCTGTATACCTGCCTAACTGATGGGGACCTACACTCACCGGCCACTTTATTAGGTACACCTGTCCAACTGCTCGTTAACACTTAATTTCTAATCAGCCAATCACATGGCGGCAACTCAGTGCATTTAGCATGTAGACATGGTCAAGACAATCTCCTGCAGTTCAAACCGAGCATCAGTATGGGGAAGAAAGGGTGATTTGAGTGCCTTTGATTGTGTCATGGTTGTTGGTGCCAGAAGGGCTGGTCTGAGTATTTCAGAAACTGCTGATCTCCTGGGATTTTCAAGCACAACCATCTCTAGGGTTTACAGAGAAGGGGCCGAAAAAGAAAAAAACATCCAGTGAGCGGCAGTCCTGTGGGCGGAAATGCCTTGTTGATGCCAGAGGTCAAAGGAGAATGGGCAGACCTGGTTCGATGCTGATAGAAAGGCAACAATGACTCAAATAGCCAACCGTTACAACCAAGGTAGGCAGAAGAGCATCTCTGAACGCACAGTACGGCGAACTTTGAGGCAGATGGGCTACAGCAGCAGAAGACCACACCGGGTGCCACTCCTTTCAGCTAAGAACAGGAAACTGAGCTCCAATGTGCCCAAGCTCATCGAAATTGGACAGTAGAGATTGGAAAAACGTTGCCTGGTCTGATGAGTCTCGATTTCTGCTGCGACATTCGGATGGTAGGGTCAGAATTTGGCGTCAACAACATGAAAGCATGGATCCATCCTGCCTTGTATCAACGGTTCAGGCTGGTGGTGGTGGTGTCATGGTGTGGGGAATTTTTTTTTGGCACTCTTTGGGCCCCTTGGTACCAATTGAGCATCGTTGCAACACCTTGTTGAATCTATGCCACGAAGAATTGAGGCAGTTCTGAAGGCAAAAGGGGGTCCAACCCGTTACTAGCATGGTGTACCTAATAAAGTGGCCGGTGAGTGTATATAGCTTCCTATCTGAGGGAACATATATACCTGTCTAACTGAGGGGACTTATATACCTATAATTAAGGAGTTACTGGAAATGTGAGGATTCTAAGATATTTGTGTCCAAATCTGCAAGGACGAGTATTGGCCGGAAGAACTCAGCAAGAAGGTGGGAACCGGATGGAGAAGAAAAGGGAAAGTGAACGACGCTGATCAGAAATGATGTCTCCGTTGAGTCACTAAATGTAACTCAGTGTAATCACTTATATTTCTGCAGAGCGTCTACATACAACTAGTATCTACCACTATCTGGTCACTATATGGCGGTGGTATATGTAATCAGAGGCTGTGTACAGCTGATAGTCACATGTGGTGGTCAAGTTCGGTCAGGGTCTGGCAGGATTATTTGATCCTTATATAGTAATAGTTTGGGGTCTTGGTTTTGTAGGAGTGTTTTTTAGTAACAATCATTTGTCTGGTATATTTGCTCCATGTGTAGGGGTATGTTTTGGTGACTGTTTAGGGGTATTACACTGTCATATGGAGGGGAGCGATTTTGAAAAAGCAAATTTGTCATCGCTGATTTTCATTGTACAGTGACTGCTGAGGAGATGGACGGGATCTATGAGGAATATGCAGAAAGTTAGTGACAGGACCTGGCGCGGGGTGAGAGGAATTAGTGTGGGAGGGTGCAATGTTTTGGGGAGCGAGGGGGAGGGGGGGCGCCATTGGCTGTACTCGTCTAGGGCACCAAAATGCCCTGTCCCGGCCCTGATGAAGTATACATTTATTCCTGTGAGTGGTTGTGTTGGTTGGGAGGCCAAGTGCACAGCTCTGCTCAGGGGCCTATAATACTGTTACTACGGCCAAGTAGTGATCATCAGAAATTTCTGACATTTCTGCCACATAAAATTCCTAAATGAAAGTTGTGTTTCCTTGCCTTATTTAGACTAAATCAGAGGGAATTCTGCATCTGCTGTATTATGTGCAAACCATTTTGCAGTGATTATGTTTGATTACAGTTGTAAGAGAGTGGCACCCTGCTGGAACAACGCAGAAGCTTTTTGGTTCGAGAAATGACTTTATTACTTCTCGCATGCAGAGGTTCAAAACACGCAATGATTTCTATCACTTTATGTGATACACTTGGTGGTTATAGCTCATGGTGAGTAAATTCTCTTGAACAGCTGCAGGACACAAATTTGGACTGTAAATTGTATACAATGATCTCTTGCTTTTCTCCTCTCCTGTGTGTCTTCCTTTCTGCTTCTCACAGCTGAATATTAAGCTGAACTCTTCAGTCAAATTTGATCTTTAAAACCCCTAATGTGATAAAAAGTATGTGCCCACTGCTATTACTATTAGTTCAAGCCATCTGTTAGCAATGTACCTTCTGCTACTCCAAAGTATGAATGCTCCTGTATTTACCTTGAGGTTCCTCAGTCAATGGTGGAATAAATAGCCATAGGCCCATGATAGTTCCACAAACTTGGTGCCCAGTGTTTGAAGAAGGCAATGTTAAAGGGGTTTTGTAATGTTGTCGTGGGATCCTCCAAAATGGGTATTTAATCACTTTTCTAAATATATGTGATTACAAAAAGTGAAGCCTGTGACAGCTACAGCATTGCTCAGTCCCCCTTAGTTTCCTGAAAGTTTACATTAGACACGACCTGTAGCTGACAGGAGCTGATCTGGCCGTGCTTGCGTTTTTGCACTTCTTATCTGATGACAGGGAGCATGAAGGAGCTTGCAAGGGGCTGGGGAGAAAGTGCAGTGTATGAGTCTGTCTGCTGTATAGATAATCCACTGGCTGTAATGTTATTATTTGAGTAAACTTTAGAGACGCTCCCTGCTTCCTCGTCTCTGCTCACACTCCTCGCTCTCACCCCTGCAGCATTCATGACTCATCATGCTTTGTTTATATTCTCTGCTGAGCAGATAACAGGTAAGGAATTCACTTCGTGGCTAAACCCCTTTAATGGAGGGTAATGACATGGGAGTTTCACATGCACAAACAAATGTATCACTTGAATTTGGTTACTGTCTGAGAACCCCCCTTTTCATGTATCACTGTCACTTTAATTTTCTCTGTGAACTGGATAGTAACATGGGAAAGCTAAGCACTGGACACAATGCGAACCAAACCCACAGAAGCATCCTCTCTGTTCATCCCCGTATCCAACCTCTAAAGCAGAATCTGTCTTCTGATCATTCCCCATGGAGGTTTCTAGTCCCCTATTTCTCTCTGTTGGGCAGCATTAGGGTGCACTCACATGGCAAAGACAAAATGCCGGTTGGATTTTTTGACCGGTATTTTGTCTTTTTTTGGCATGTAGAGATTTTTTTGTCCATGCTTTGTGGATTCAAGCCGTTCCCCTCCACACCCACATGTTTATGTTCTGCCCGAAAACTGGGCGGAAGAATGAACATGTTCTATTTTTTTCATAACGCCGGCGGTGTCAAAAACCTTCTGGCGGAAAATCCATGCAGTGTGGAATTCTGCGCGGATTTTCTATTTAAATCAATGTAAAAGGTTGACAGTCGGTTTACAAATAGGAAAACGGTCTGTAAAACCAACTGAAAACCCTGCCGTGGGGACAAGCCCTTAGAGAAGAGTTCAGCAGATGTGCCTAGTGTGCAGTAGGTCTGCTAAACTCATCGGGGACATTATTATTTTGTACAAAAATCTCTACATTGCTGTCACTACTAGAAAACTCTTAAGCACGTTAGTGAGCATTTTAGATGCCATCTGGAGTTCTGTTAGCACATCCAGATTTATCCCACAACCTGCAGCACAACCATCATCCCACAGACAACTCCAAAAGCTGTCCCACATAGTATAATCAGATCTAGAGTTTCTTCACATACCCCCCCAGGAAAATCACACCCACAGCTGCCTTACAACTCCCCCAGTATGATTCCACCCAGATCCACCCCCATCTGCATATATGCAGGGCTGCCTCATTACCCCACAGTATGGGTACATGCAGGCGTGCCTCATCACCCCACAGTATGGTTACCAGCTGCCCCCCGTTGTTGCCTCATCACTCACCACAGTATGGTTACATGCAGTTGTGCCTCATCACCCCACAGTATGGTAACATGCAGGTGTGCCTCATCACCCCACAGTATGGTTACATGCAGGGATACCTCATCACCCCACAGTATGGTTACATGCAGGGATACCTCATCACCCCACAGTATGGTTACATGCAGTTGTGCCTCATCATCCCATAGTATGGTAACATGCAGGTGTGCCTCATCACCCCACAGTATGGTTACATGCAGGTGTGCCTCATCAGCCCACAGTATGGTTACATGCAGGCGTGCCTCATCACCCCACAGTATGGTTACATGCAGGCGTGCCTCATCAGCCCACAGTATGGTTACATGCAGGCGTGCCTCATCACCCCACAGTATGGTTACATGCAGGTGTGCCTCATCACCCCACAGTATGGTTACATGCAGGTGTGCCTCATCACCCCACAGTATGGTTACATGCAGGCGTGCCTCATCATCCCATAGTATGGTTACATGCAGGCATGCCTCATCATCCCATAGTATGGTTACATGCAGGCGTGCCTCATCACCCCACAGTATGGTTACATCAGGTTTTGCCTCATCACCCCACATTATGGTTACATGCGGGGTGCCTCATCACCCCACAGTAGGGGTTACATGCAGGCGGCCTCATCCACCCCACAGTATGGTTAATGCAGTGTGCCTCATAACCCACAGTATGGTTACAACAGGGCATGCCTCATCCCCCCACAGTATGGTTACATGCAGTTGTGCCTCATCACCCCACAGTTTGGTTACATGCAGGAGTGCCTCATCATCCCATAGTATGGTTACATGCAGGCGTGCCTCATAAACCCCAAGTATGGTTACATGCGGGCCCGTGCCTCATCACCCTGTATGGTTACATGCAGGCGTGCCTCATCATCCCATAGTATGGTTACATGCAGGCATGCCTCATCATCCCACAGTATGGTTACATGCAGGCGTGCCTCATCACCCCACAGTATGGTTACATGCAGGGTTATTTTTATTTACTCACTCCTCAACCCCACAGTATGGTTAAACATGCAGGCGTGCCTCATCACCCCACAGTATGGTTACATGCAGGCGTGCCTCATCACCCCACAGTATGGTTACATGCAGGCGTTCCTCATCACCCCACAGTATGGTTACATGCAGGCGTGCCTCATCACCCCACAGTATGGTTACATGCAGGCGTGCCTCATCACCCCACAGTATGGTTACATGCAGGCGTGCCTCATCACCCCACAGTATGGTTACATGCAGGCCTCCCTACTGCGTTCAGGAGCTTCCCAGGACAAGCTCCTCACTTCCACGTTCTCATCCCAAAATGCAGGAGAGTTTTACATTTCATTCACTTACAATGACGCATGAGCTTCCCCTGTGTGTCAGGATGAGAACCCAGAAGTGAAGAAGTGGAACCCAGAAAGCTCCATAGCGGCAATGTTAGGCTATGTTCACATGGTGTAATTGCGGGGACGTATTTCCCAGCAATGACGCCGTGTGCTTGGGAGCGGGGGGCCAGCAGTTCTCTATGAGAACTGTGGATTACCGTAATTATTGGGACGTATCTCGCCCCGTATTGAGCGCAGTACGGCGCAAAATACGGGGCGAGATACGTCCCAATAATTGCCGTGTGAACATAGCCTAAAGGTACAAGTAGGTAAGTATAATTCTTTTTTTTTGCCAACTGGCCCCATTTACATGTAATTTTTTTCAAGTGGGCAACCCCTTTAACTTCTGCACTACTGCAGTGCTTCTTCTAGCTATAGGAAGTTTTCTGTGGTCCACTACACCACAGGCATTGTCGCTAAGGCAGAGAAAGGCAAATGTCCAGCAACCAATGGCCATTGGATTGCTGGAATTTTCCCTTTTTTGGGCCACGTTTGCTCCTCTCTGCCTGGAGGGTCTTTTGCAGAATAGTGAGCAGTGAGTGAAAAAACTTTCTTTGTTGGGGTTTCTGTAAAGCTAAGCAGGAAACCCCTGTTTTTAAAAACAAATGTCCACAGTACTTTTCCAGGATAGCCTATAGGAGCGTGGTAAACCCGGATCTGTCAAGCTAAGCAGGCAACCTGTTGTTAAAACTAATAGTCCACAGCTACTGTCCAGGATTAAAGGGCCCAAGCCAAGTTCTGCAACATGGCCCTCAATAACTGGTAACCACATGTCCCATTATGCCTTATTCCAGCATCACTTGGTTGTCTGGCAACCAAATATTAAAGGCAATTTCTCACGGAGCCCACCTGATTGTCTATTCATTTGTCCATCACCCAGTGATGTTTTCTGTGCTAATTTGTGCATTCTGTGTGCTCTGTGGAGCGTCTCTTCTCTGCAGCAGAGCAGCAGCCTTTTCTGTCTGTAACTGGTTTCCCTTTGCTCTGTTGAACTACAAGTCTCAGAATCATTTCCTGTGATTTCCCTTTTTTCCTGCCTCCCAATCTCAGTCTCAGTGCACACCTCTGAATGGTGAAAGCCACACTCCTTTGGTTTCCTGAGCTGGACACAGAGCTGGTTCCTATACAAAACTAATGAGCTTCCTCTTATCAAATAGCTGATGTAGCCCACTAAATATTTAACAAGCATACATAAGTGCATAACATTGGGAGAGATATTATTTAGAAGTCTATTTTTACTGGATAACCCCTTTAAGGAGTTATCTCCATATTATATTTTCTATAAAGGTAAAGTTATCATACCATAAATTATTCCAACTTGTTATCATAATGCACATAGCACTGATGAACATGTAAGAAGTAGGATAAGGTACAGGCGGGACTACAGACATTGCCCCCTACAGTAGCTTGCATGTCACAGGCAAACACCAGTCCACATCCTCTAAGGAAATAGAGATACATTTTTGGCAATAACTGTCTATCATCAATTGGACACAGTAATGCTATGTTCACACAGTGTTTTTCAGGACATATTTGGGGGTGTAATTGCGCCTCAAAATATGTCCTGTAATTACGGTAATCATAGCTCTCATAGCTTTGAATTATGGCCGTCTTCCTTGACGTGTGTTGAACGCCGGGGGAAAGAAGCGACATGTCACTTCTTTCTGGTGTGTCCGCGGCAGGGATAATGAAAGTGAATGGGGCTAGCTGGCTGGCTGAGCTCCCCCCTAAGCTTTTGGAGAATGCGCTGATCACAGATACGTGGCGAAAGATGCAGTGTGAACATACCCTAAGAAACATGGAAGAGATTAAGTGACAGCAGAAGACTTTGTGGTTGTCACCAGTGCATTCAACATCCCGGGCAAATTTTGCCCAGTACACTATTATTAAAGGGGTTGTCTCACTAACATTGATTATTCTCACCTCAGTCCTGTTGGTTTCATTTTGAATTCAGGGGCGCGTTTACTGGCTTCTACTAGGCTGCAGTAGAAGCCAGGTCTGTAGCTATAGTAACCAGTGCTGGCAGCCTATCATGGGAGATCAAATAGGTCTGTAGCTATAGTGACCTGAGGAGCTGATGTAGCCTATACAAGAGGGGATATCTAGGAATAGGTAGGACACTGTTAATAGACATATATTGCAAAGTGACTAGTTTTTTGGAAGATCATTAACATAAAAAGCAAATCATGTAGTGAGACAACCCCTTTAAGTAACCTACAAAAGACAGCAGCATCAAACAAAATTTCTAATTACTGATAGATTTCAGCTGATGTCAAGACTTTCCATGGCTTTTTGCACCCCTCTTTCTTCAGATATTCAATACTTTTCCCCTGTGTCATTTCTCATTAGTATACATACCTTAATTTCCGGACAGCTATGGTTTGATTATTTTGCCTGCATGTCAATAGCACCTTTAGAAATATATTAACTTAGAAGATTGGTTATTTGTTCAATACTTTCTCCACCCGATGTGTATGTATATATATATATATACATATATATTTGAAGAATAGCTTTTTTTTTGTTTTTAGCTGATGGCAAGAATAACTTTCTGAATCCCATCAGTTTCATAAATTTAGATGAACTAGGACACACTGCAATTTAGAGTTGGATTCCAAAAAGCCTCCTGTCAAACATGATTAAACACACTTCGATACTTGTAAACATCCAGCACTGTGCCAAGACACATTAATTGGTCCTGGCATAGTTCAAGTAATACAATTTTACGAGGAAGTAACAAAAAAGCATTACAATCACAGTTGTGCTAAATATACAGTATACTACTTTATGGTGGGCCTGCTGCTGAAAAAAGCTGGCTGAGGTAAGTTTTAAACCTAACTACAGAGTTAGAGTGCTACTACAGCATTTTACAGAATAAGGGACACAGTGCTGGAAACAGCAGGTCTGTCACTAGCTTGTGCTGGCCTCAGCAAGTGGGGCATAAACTATGTGACAGGTTCCCTTTAATGCTCAAATCTTAATCATGAGCAGGTGCTAGCCCCGCCCACTGACATGTTTCTACCTATTCAAAGTAATAGGTTTATCAGTTGAGGTGGGCGGGGCTAGCCTCAGATGGGCGGGGTATGAAAAAAAGAACTCCTTATATGACTCTTTTCTGGCTGAAAACTGCAGATTTGAACATTAAATACTCTAACACTACAGCATCTTACAGAACAGCGCTGGGAACAGCAGGTCTGACACTAGCTTGTGCTGTCCTCAGCAAGGGGGGCATAAACTATGTGACAGGTTCACTTTAAGTATTAAACCTAACTACAGAGTGAGCCAGAATCCATCTAACCAAGAAGATGGCAGTCCGAGGTGTCCCTAAGATGTTACAATGTGAATCTATGATTCATCTGATCATATAACAGGTGTACAGTTACAGCATTACTACTACAATTGTACTAAATATACTGTATACTACATTATGATTACCTGGTTTAAATGACATCACTGTAGTTGAGGCTGCAGCAGGGTGGATGCAAGAGGTTGCCTGTTTGTGCTACTAGATACATTAGCAGTCCCTCCCTAAGGCTCTGTACTACAGAGCAGTAGGCATGCTGTCTGCCACTTTATTCTGCACTATAATATGAAGGTATCCTTCTAGGGAGAATTTCTAGATAATACAGCATCTAATGGAAAACTAAACACTTGTCAAATTGCTATGCATAAAATTAGCAGCATACAGCAGTACATTATTACCAGATATGTGGTATGGTACAAAGACTAACAAAATAAGTTTATCTCTATGTTAGGCTTGTGATTTCTAAGTTCTATTAAAATGCTTTGCTATCTTTATAGGAAATGAGGCTTCGCTTGAGTCTGTATCCTCCATTGGCAAAAAATTATACAGGGATGTGCATGAATTCATTACTTTTTATACCTTCCAAGATCTCAAATAATCATAAAGGCAAATGCAGTCACTAATTACCCTGCCCAAAGATATTGGGGCACATTTACTTATACTGTACTTAAATTAAAGGGGTTTTGCCATGCTCTAATGTTGACGTGGGATCCTCCAAAATGGGTATTTAATCACTTTTCTAAATATATGTCATCAAAAAAGTGAAGCCTGTGAGATCTACAGCCTGACTAATATGCCCGTGGTTTACTGACAGTTTACATTAGATACGACCAAGAGCTGATCTGGCCGCATTTGCGTTGTGTGCACTTCTTATCTGATGGCAGGGAACATGAGGAGCTTTGAAGGGACTGGGGAGAAAGCTTGTATCTTTTGTATAGAGAATCCACTGGTTGTAATGTAATTACCTGAGAAAACATGCAGACACTCCCTAGCTCTCTGCTCAGCCCCCCTCCTTCTCCCCCTGCAGCCTTTAGTTCATGAAGGAATGAAAGAAGGCTGGCTGCTGAACTTATCTTCTCTCCTGAGCAAATAAGAGGGAGAAATAAAACGCATATAGCTTGTGCACAATACAGTTCTCCTCTGTGGATTAGCAAAACAATGTTTGCTCAACTACAGAGACTGAGTATCAGGAACGTGCATGGGAGGTGGAGCGATGACATCACAGAGGAGATACTTGTTTTTTTAAACACAGAAACACAACGCCCCTTTTTTCAGGCCTCAAGAGGGGAGTATCAGCCTGTTAGGTGAGGAACACTTCTTGGCAAAACCCCTTTAAGACTAGACAGTCTTAAAAGTCTTAACAGTCTGTATGATAAATGTGGCATGTTTAGACAATTCAGTCTAAGTTGATACCTCTCATTAGTTGGCTTAGTTTATGTCAATAATTGTGGAAAAATGTGGCATTGCATGGAAAGCCATTACCCTTTAGGCCTCGTTCACACGGCTTATTCTGCCGCGTATTGGCGCCGTACTGCGCGCCGGATTTGCGCTTCAGTACGGCGCCAATCCACGGCAGCAATTACGGTAATCCACTGCTCTCATTGAGAACAGTGGAATCCGTTGCTCCTCCCCACTCGGCGAATCCGCCGCGGGGGGAGAAAGTGACATGCACATTATTTATGGCGCGTACGCGCCGTAAACAATGCATTGTCTATTGGGCCGGGGAGCGGCACCCCCGCTGCGCTCCGGCCCCGCCCCGTCCCGCCCCTTATTCACGGCGGATTTGTGCGCTCAATACGGCGCACAAATCCGTCGGGAATAAGCCGTGTGAACACGGCCTTAAAGTAACAGGTCTTAAAACTGTCTAAAACACTAAATAATGTGATGTAGAGTATGTAGGCCAGATTTTTTTTTTTAATTGTACTATACTTTTGGCGCAATCGCCATATTAAATGTGCCCCACTGTACCTAGCTCTTCTATCTGGTCAGAAAATAATGGCTATGCCAAGAAAACCAGTTTAAATGGTATTTAAGAAATGTTTGTTTCCTCCCATTTTCGCACAAAATGGTGTACAAAATGTTACAAAAACTTTAAACCTTAAAACAATCAATATTTTATGGGAAATATGAAAATCCTAATCATCTTTTTTATTATATAAGATATACCGAGGTTTGCCAATCAACAGCGTACTTTCTAATGAGTTTCTGTATTTACTTATCAAACACATTCGATCCCATGGGATTGTTTTCTTTAACAAGGTTTGATTCAATGTTAGACACATACAAAGGCGCGAGCAACATAATTACAAGAGCAGCTCAGACTTTGCATTACTTCTTGAATATGATTAATTAGTTACTTGTTTGGTTTCTGCTTTGCTACATTTTACCCATTTACTTAATAGACACTTGTTATCAAGGTTATTGCTGTGATTTCCTTTAACTGAGAATGACTTTCCCAGCCCATTACAATTTCCTCAGCTATTCAGATCCAGGATTAAGGATGTTTGTGTTATACACTGGCTTCTAATTTAACAACATGAGATTGGGATGATAGAAATAAAATACTGGAAGGCAGAGGGCAATAATGTCTATGGTGCTGAGTTAAACAGGACCTGTGATATCTCATAGCATATACGTCAGTAAATACTTATGTTCATTGTGATATAACAATTCTGGAGCATCTTCTCTTATAACTCTGTGTTGAGCTGTTCCTCCGTTATTCCTTCTAGAAATCTATTACTGAATGTGTCAGATGGGTGACACAGTTTCTAAAGGGGGTGTACACACTGACTCGGTCAGCACCACCTGGACAATGTCAGACTGTGCAGGGACACACCCCAAATTGGTAACACCCAGCTGACAGATTCGTAATGAATTTGTAAGAGGAATAACAGGAGAACCACACAACATAGAGAGCTGAGGAAAGACGCTCCAGACTTATTATTTTATGGGGAATACTAACATTTACTAAAAAAGAAATGTCAAAAACAGTCACAGGTTCTCTGTAAAATCCTTTGCAGTGTACAAATAGAAGAGACATATCAGAAGCCATGGGGTGAATTGTATAAATTTGTGCCACATTGTTGTATCAGTGTCGGAGGTTCCATACTGGAGGAAAAAATAGCACAGCAATGGGGTCCGTTGGGTGCCATTGGTGTCTATTGTAAAGCGGGTCTGGATACACTTCTGCAACACAGATTCCAAATACAACCTCTGAGGCAAATGTGAGCCTAAGACATCTGAGCACAAATGGTGCTTAATCCACCTGTACATATAGTATGTACTCCTGGATTAGACTTCGATTGGTATCAAACTTATGTTCCATGGGCTCACCAGAGAAATCATTCTAAAGATGCGTCCACACACCAGGTTAAAATACCGGCCCGATTTGGACATCGTGTACATGGTTTTGGGGGACGGTTCTGTCTGCGGTTTGCGGATTTGACCATCCCCCTCAACCACTGACAAGTTCATAATCCGCCCGAAAACCGTGTTTTTTGGAACGGTGTGAAAATCCGTAAGGGTGGAAAATCAGTGCAGTGTGGACTGCTACATGGATTTTCTATTTAAATCAATGAAAAAGGTTGACAGTCGGTTTACAGACCCTTTTCAAATCCGAAAACCGTCTGTTAGGGTATGTTCATAAGGCGTAATTTCAGCGGGCATTTCGCCACGTATTTGCGCTCTAGGACAGGCGAGATGCGCGCCGAAATTATGGTAATCCATAGTTCTCATAAAGAACTATGGATTACGCCTCCTCTCCCCGCTTATATAATACGATTGAGGATCACGGGGAGATAAGTGACATGTCAATTACTTGAGGCGAATACGCACCGCAAGAAAGTAATGTCAATGGGGCAAGCGGGCTGCCGGACCCCCCGCGCCGCAGGAGTACACACGTATTAGCGCGAGCTCCCGAAACACACGATGTACTGCAGCACGTACTGTATGCGACACAGTACATAGTCTGAACATACCCTAAGGATGTGTCCACACGCCAGGTTAAAATACTGGCCTGATTTTCACATCATGTACGTGGTTTTGGGGGAAGGATCTGTCCTCAGTTTGTGGATTCTCCCACCCCCCTCAACCACTGACATGTTCATAATCCGCCCGAAAACCATGTTCTTAGGAACAGTGTGAAAAACCGTAAGGGTGGAAAATCAGTGCAGTGTGAACTGCTGCATGGATGTTCTATTTAAATCAATGAAAAAGGTTGACAGTCGGTTTACAGATGGTTTTCAAATCCGAAAACCATATGTCATACTGACTGAAAAATTTGCCGTGGGGACAAGCCCTATGGGTTCAACCTCTGTTTATGCAAAGTACATATTGTTGTTGTTATCATAGCACATATAGGATATACTGTATAATCATAAAAGGTCTGTTAGGTAATAAAGAAGTGGGATTGTCTTCTGCTGGATCCTTGGACCTCATAACTGATTGCCCACCAGAGTTCCTGGGGGTCCATTTTGATCCTGGAACTGCATAGTTTTTTTGTTCTTTGCAACTTCGGAATACTAAGTTGTTTTCTGGGGTTTATAATACCCATTCTTAGTCGCCGTACACAGAGCGGATGAAACATCCAGACTTCTTTCCCACTTGGTAATTTAGAGTCAGACAGTTGGGAGGGATGTTCTTTAATTTAGAGCTGAGCCAGCTAAACTTGGGATTCAGACCAACAAGCTGCCTTCACCATGAATTTCAGACCCTGTCACCATGAATTTCAGTCTTACAAAACACAACGATTAATGCTCAGGTAAAGTTTAGGCCATTTCTTAATCATTCTAAATCAAACAGGCACAGGAAAGAATACTTAATGAATAACTAGTAAAATCCCCACAGTACCAGACGGCATTATTTTAGCTAAACGTAGTTACAGTAGAGGGAATTATCATAACAAAACGCATTATGTATTTATTCTGCTACATATTTGTATGCTGCGGTGACTGTATAAACACTTTCTGGCTTATATTTCTGTTGAGATTGTTGATTAAGAGCATAATGAAGCAATGTGTTTTCAGCCGAGCGCCTGTGCCAACTAAAGGCCGAAAGCAAACAGATGAATGTGGATGAATACTGAATGTGGGCGTGAAACAGGAATGTATTAGTGGTACAACACGCTCAGTTTATTCGCAGCCTCTAGAAACACATGGAAAAGTGAGTGTTACTGTGAATGTGATCTGACCTCAGAGTAATAGCAAGAATAATATTAGCCAAGTTTTCCAATTACACAAATACACTGATATGGGTCTAGCAGCCGTATAGTTATACATAGTGTAACAATCGCTTTAGTAAGTAGATTTAACATTCCAGAGGCTTTATTTCTGTAAGTGTCCCTTTAAAGAGGCTTTCCCACCACGGACATTTATCATCCATACACAGTATAAGTGATAAATATCCAATCGCTTACACAGAAGCTCAAGTCCCAGTCCTTCCTCACTGCTCTGAGCAGCAATCGAACATATGCTTCTGCTCCCAGCAAAGTCTATGAGACTGTCCAAGATAGAAGAGTGCTGTAATTGGCTTTTTTGGTCTGTCCCATAAACAGTGCAATAAGAGGAGCTGGGAATACAGAGCTGAAATGCTAATCACAGCCCAACCAGGAAGAGTGAGGAAGCATGAGTCAGAAGCTGCCTGTGGCTCTGTCAAACAGCATGGTGAAACAACCCCTTTAAAGGAGTTGTCTCCCTACAGAGTTTCATAGGATGCATGTATGAAATACTCACTTCCTGGTTCAGACTGACTGTGATTTGCATACAGCTCTGTGGTGTATTCAACTCTGTGTTTTCAGTTGCTAATTAGTTCAGATTAGCTCAGAAGCTTCTCAGAAACTGCTAGCAGGACTTTTTATCTGATCCCTCAAACAAAAGCCCTAATTAGAGCTGTTTACTTTAGATAAATCAAGCTTTTTACTGCCCGGCAGCACAGAGGCTGCTCCGACCTGTGTGATGACATCACTCACTGCTATCACATAGTACAGACAGCAGGGGGGAGAGATGTTTACAGGTTACTGAGGGAACTGAAATAGCCAGGGAGGTGATTAATTCACTTGTATCTCCTTAACAAAAACAGATGAACAAAGCAATATATTTGGAAAATGTCTTTATTTTGTGTTCCCTACAATTTGAAAGCTATTCTTTGTAGCGAGACAATCCCTTTAAGGCCTTTACTGGCTAGACTATTAGTGGAGTACTTTGATGCATCGATGGAGCATTGTCCTGCAGAAAAATGACGATGTTCTTGAAAGATGCAGACTTTTTCTTGTACCACTATTTGAAGAAAGTGTCCTCTTAAAACTGTCAGTAGGTTTGGGGGTTTATTTTAAAGGGAATGTATCATCAAAAATGACTTATTGTTTAACTCACATTTTTATGTTCAACACATTTTTAAAGAATTTTTGGTTATTTTTTTTAAAATTTTCCATATCACTTTCAATATTTTTTAATAATAATAATTTTTTCACTTTAGCCACTAAGCCCAATAATTGTCTGACACTTCCTGTTCTGTAGAGAAAGATTCTCAGTTGTCTGCTCATTATCAGCACAAAAGGTCAAACTGAAAGGAGACACCAGTGTGAATAGATAACACAGGATAGACCAGTCACAAGAGGAGATAGTCACAGTTCACCTTTTCACCTCCCTGCACACTGACTTCTTTCTAGGTCACAGAGCATGACTAGAAAACTCTCCTATAGAAGTGAATGGGACTGAGTCAGTATTAAGTCTCCTATGTGCATGAAGCTACTGTAAAGCATCACTCTGATTGCTGTTAAAGCAATGTAAACAAGGCCTAGTGGCCAAAGTGAAAACTGCAAGACTTAAGAATTAATAAAAAATATTGAAAGTGATATATAAAAAAAAAAAAAAAAAAAAAACAACCAAAAATACATAAAAAATGTGTTTACCATAAAAACGGGTCTTAAACAATGACTCATTTTTTGATGACACATTCCCTTTAAGCCCATCTTCAATCCAAATACAATACAACCAGCCCATAGAAGTACCCAACTTCCACCTTGCTGGCATCTGTAGAGATCTGTGCCCATTATTGATCCTGGCATGGTACCACCCCCCTGCAAACAGTGCTATTGATGTATATTTTTGCATATTTAGGGCGGCATGTATGAACGGGGTTGCGCTAGAAGTCTGGCTTTTTTTCAGCCCAACATCAGGCGCAGCCCTGTTCGCATTAGTGTAATGCTTCCTGTACGCCCGTATCAGGCGAATTAGAGAGCGCCCGCGGCACTTTGTAATGCGCCTGATTTCTGGGGCCGTGCGGGAGGAGAGGCGAACTAGAACTGTACGAAGCAAAAGGTTTATAGCTTCGTTATGGCAATTCTAGGTGCATTACTGTTGGAACAGGTAAACCACTTTCAAAATGGTTTACTTGAGCCAGAAGTGTCATATTAGCGCTTGAATGCGCCTGATTTATGACCTGCTGTAGAGTGGGTTCATAGATCAGGTGCATTCTATACTAATATTGTTCGTATGAAATTTGGCATTTAAACGCCAAATTCATACATGCCGCCCTAAGTGTATATATGTATATTGTGTATGTAGAGGGATAAAAGGTTTAAAGCAAGTAAGCACATTAATAGAGACAGGGGTGCTTTAAGCAGAACAGAGTGGGGAAGGCCTGAAGCTAATCTGTGTGAGAAAAGTGGAGGGGCTACAGATCCAGACAAGGAGAACCTACCATGTCCTAGCTAGTTTGGTTCAGAGTTGTGTTGAATTCAGTTAATTAGGCCATGTCCCCACGGCACGGTTTTTCAGACCGCCTGAAAAACCGGCCGAAAATGAGCACAATTGTGGGGACTGCTGCACGGGTTTTGCCGTCGGACGGTTTTGCCGCCGGCGGGCCGGCGGCAAAACAATGTAGAATCACCAAAATCCGTCCGGTTTTCGGGTGGAATCTGTGGTTCTCAATGGGAGGGGGGAGGGCTGTTCTCCGCTCATCGCAGAGAAAAGCTGCCCCCCCCCTCCGCGGCCGGTATTTGTCCACTGCCGTGGGGATGCGCCCTTATGGTTCCAGCGTCTGGGATCATTCCTCACACTAGTTAGCAGTGTGGTGAACAGCCTACAGGCACAACAATCATTGGTACCTCACAGGAGAAGGAGAGAACAAGCGAGACGAGACAAGCAGGAGCAGGTAGTCTGGAAAGTAGAGAAATAGTGGAGATTTAAGATGGGGACTGGAAGAGGAGCTGAAAGACAAGAGGCCTGAGTAGCCAGCCCCGGGGCATAATATAGACATTGCTAGGTCTTGGGAGAGAATTGCTAGCCTACAGACATAGAAGCCTTGGGAGAAAAAGAGGGAGAAATAAAGGGGCTGAGGAAACTGTCCAGAGAACTGCTAAGCAGGCAGTTGATAGCGAGACAGTGAGAGAAGTGTGTAAACCCCAAGTCTACCTGTAAGGCTATGTTCACACGCAGGGGCGTAACTACCGGGGTAGCAGGGGTAGCAGTTGCTACGGGGCCTCTGCGCTTAGGGGGGCCCCGGGGCAGCTGCTACCGCGTCCGCTACCCCGGTAATGCCGCTCCTGGGCCCGCCGGCAGTAAACTTAACAGTTCACTGCGGCGGGCGGGGAGCTGCGGGGCCCGGCGCATACTCCCTCTGAACGCCCGGGCCCCCAGCCCGAGCGTTCAGAGGCAGCGCTGGCTGGAGCTAGCAGTACGGAGCGCCGATCGCTCCGCCCTGCTACTTCCCCCTGCCAGCGCTCTGTGGTCACGTGGCCGCGCGTGGTGTCGTCACATCACCGCGCCGCCCGCGCTGAGCACAGAGGCTGCAGGGAGAGCAGCAGACAGGAGCGAGCAGCGCATCGGGGGAGCGTTGACCGAGGTGAGTAAGTGATTTCTTATTTTGCCTACCCCATATGCCTGCCCATACCCCCTCATATGCCTGCCTATACCCCCCCATATGCCTGCCTATACCCCCCATATGCCTGCCTTACCCCACCCATATGCTGCCTATACCCCCATATGCCTGCCTATACCCCCCATATGCCTGCCTATATCCCCCATATGCCTGCCTATACCCCTCATATTCCTGCCTATACCCCCATATACCTGCCTATACACCCCATATGCCTGCTTATATCCCCCATATGCCTGCCTATACCCCCTCATATGCCTGCCTATTCACCCCATATGCCTGCCTATACCCCCCATATGCTTGCCTATACCCCCCTATATGCCTGCCTATACACCCCATATTCCTGCCTATATCCCCCCCATATGTCTGCCTATACCCCCCATATGCCTGCCTATACCCCATATGCCTGCCTTTACACCCCCTAGCCTGCCTGCCTATACCCCCCATATGCCTGCCTATACCCCCCATATGCTGCCTATATCCCCCATATGCTGCATTACCCCCCATATGCCTGCCTATACCCCTCATATGCTGCCTATACCCCCATATGCCTGCCTATTACACCCCCATATGCTGCCTATACACCCCATATGCCTGCCTATACACCCCCATATGCCTGCCTATACACCCCCATATGCCTGCCTATACACCCCAGATGCCTGCCTTACACCCCCATATGCCTGCCTATACCCCCATATGCCTGCTTTTTACACCCCATATGCCTGCCTATACACCCCCATATGCCTGCCTATACCCCCCATATGCCTGTCTATACACCCCCATATGCCTGCTATACCCCATATGCCTGCCTATACCCCACCATATGCTGCCTATACAGCCCCCTATATGCCTGCCTGCCTATACAGCCCCCTATATGCCTGCCTGCCTATACGCCCCCATATGCCTGCCTATACCCTCCCATATGCCTGCCTATACCCCCCATATGACTGCCTATACAGCCCCCTATATGCCTGCCTGCCTGTACGGCCCCATATATGCCTGCCTGCCTATACAGCCCCCTATATGCCTGCCTGCCTATATGCCCCCATAGGCCTGCCTATACGCCCCCATATGCCTGCCTATACAGCCCCCATATGCCTGCCTATACAGCCCCCACATGCCTGCCGTATACCCCCACATGCCTGCCGTATACCCCCACAAGCCTGCCTGTCTACTTATATGGGGCCCCTTTATCTACCTAAACCCTACCTATATGGCCCCTATAGCCCACCTAACCCCTGTCTACCTGTATGGCTCCCTATAGCTACCTAAACCCTGCCTGCCTATATGGGCACTCTATTGGCTACCTAAACCTTGCCTATTTGGGGCCCCATATATCCTATCTAAACCCTGCCTGCCTAAATGGACCCCATATAGCCAGGGGGCCAGGTGCTGGAAAAGTCAGGATTCTAAGATATTTGTGTCTAAATCTGCAGGGACAAGTGGTCGGGAGATGTCATCATGAAGTTCTGGACGGATGCAGAACAAAAGAGAAAGTCAATGACTGGTCAGAGAAACGTCACCTGTGAGTCACAAGATGTAACTGCACTGTAATCACTTATATGTCTACAGAGCCTGTGTACACTGTTATCTACCACTATATGTTCCCTGTATGGTGGTTATATACAGTCTGCAGAGCCTGTGTACACTGCTGTCTACCACTATATGGTCACTGTATGGAGGTAATATACAGTCTGCAGAGCCTCTGTACACTGGTATATACCACTCTATGGTCACTATATTATTATATATTATTATTAGACAGTATTGGTCTTTGTGTACTGATCAGTAATAGTGTAGGGGTATTATTCAGTCACTATGTGGTGGTAATTTGTGGTCATGTTCTGGTGGTATAATCAGGTCCTTATGTAATAGCGTTATTGGTAATGCTGGTCTTAGTATAGTGGGATTTGATTGGTAGCAGTATGATGGTGCGATGTATGGTGAGGTATTTGCCCCTTGTATTATCTACATTATCTAACAGCATGTCCTGGTACATGGTCGTGGTCAGGGAGGTGGGCGAAGGGGGGGGGGGGCCCATCCAAAAGTTTGCTTTGGGGCCCTGGCTTCTCTAGTTACTCCCCTGTTCACACGGGTTAACTGCAGGACGTAATTACGCCCCGCAGTTACGCCGTGTGGCCGGGGGCGGGGCGGGGGCGGGCGCGGGGGGCTGGCACCTCGCCGGCCCATAGACTATCATTAGAAGTGGTGCGTATACGCCGCTAGAAAATGACATGTCAATTATCTCCCCCCTCGGCGTATTCGCCGAGCAGGGAGAGGAGACGCAATCCTTAGTTCTCTATGAGAACTGTGCATTACCGTAATGAATGGGACATTTTCAGCCCGTAATTTGCACACTCCGGCGCGTAATTACGGACCGAAATACGGCCCATTTTAAGCCGTGTGAACATGGCCTAAGGAGAACTGGGTTGTTAGGGTGGAACCTACTGAGAACACCTGTGAGTAAAGCTTGCAGATCCCAAGATAAGAAGTCTCTGTGGTTATTCCTGCGCTGATACACTACACATCCCAGCCACCCCACAATGGTAGGCCTGATATCCAGATATACCTGATACACAGGTGTACCTACCTGCCTGGCACCTGGGGTCTGCCCCATCTATCTACCTCCTCCGCACCTTACACATCAATAATCACTCCTATCCTTCAGTTCATAAACTATTTGAAAAATCTGTATTCAGATATTTCTTGCCTGTGTCTTACACCTTGTACTTCTGGGCACCTCAGGAAAATTGCAGTTCTGGAATATGACAGCACTGGAGAATAATGGTTTCCAGGTCGCTTCATTTTTCATTCATCTCAAATCTTAGGCAGTTAATTTGAATCTTTTTATCTCAACACATATCTTGCAACCCTGTTGACTATTTGCAACGTAACGTTTGATAATTCTGTAATGACGTTGCAATTTCAAGAGTGCTGCATCCCTCAAAGTCAATTCTGGACTTTTCAGAGTCAGTGAAATACATTTTTTGTCCATATTGTCTGAGGAAAACAATCTGCCTGATAATTATGTACACCTATAGGGTATAGTCATCCCTTCCCTAGTTAGGGTGCTTTTAAATGGTGCGTTTTTTTATACGTTTTTTGCTGCATAAAAAATCACGTCAAAAACCGCATCATAAAATGCGTCAAAAATGCACCGTGTAAAAGCACCCTTAGGGGCCGTCCACAATACGGCTGGAATCCGTCCCAGCCATTACAGTAATCCACAGTTCTCATAGATTCCATCTCTCTTCCCCGCTCGGCGAATACGCCGGGCAGGGAGACACTTTCATGGTCGTTATCCCAGCGGGATACGCGCCGTGGATAATGAAAGTCTATGGGGCTGGCGGACAGCACCCCCACCCCTTACTCAAGCCGTAATTGTGGGCGAAATCCGTCCCGCAATTACGGCTTGAATAAACCATGTGAACCGGGCCTTAGGGTGTTTTCACGCAGCGCAGTTTTGGTGCAGTTTTAACTGCGCGCTAATTAAACTGCCTTTATTACCAGCAAGCTTCTTTCACTTATCTAAACTGTTTGAAAAGTGAGTAGTCGATCAGTGTGTTTGTAATCCACAAGACTTCAAACACAGTAATTGATGACTTACTTGAAACACCTTTCTGAAATATTTAGACAACTGAAAGAAGCTTGTTGGGAATAAAGGCAGTTTAATTGGAGCACAGTTAAAACTACACCAAAACTGCACTGTGTGAAAGCGCCCTTAGACAAATACACATCACCTGATATGCTTCACTAGGAATTCAAGTTTAGACAGCTGGGAGTCAACAAATATGTATAGTAATGATATGGTTAAAATATTCACTTGCCCAATAATTGTGTACAGAGTGTAGTGATAGCTGTACAGCAAACTACAATGTTATTATTTTTTCACTTTCCTAGAAAGCTTAAAGAGTACCTATCACCTCCACACAAACACACAAAATATAGTAGTAGAATTTATAAGACTTTTTTTTTTCAATACATGTTATTAGAAATGCAGAGGGCTCATGTCAGTACTACAGGGGAACAGATTTTAGTTCCACTTTCTTAGTAGAGCTCTGTATGGTAGCAGGGATTCTTTCTGTTGAGACATACCAACTGTGCAGGGGGAGGACATAGCTGCTTGTACAGGGTGATCTGAGCCTCTCACTACATACAGTGCAGCAGGCACAGCACACTGAGAACATAGTGTGACAGGGTTTATAGGCATCTACATTAAGCTGCTGCTAGTTTTATATCCAGCACAGACATAGCAGGCCAGAGAAAATCAGTGTGCACATGATATAGACTAACAGGCTCCCCCCTGCACAATGGACTCTCCCAGCTCAGAAGCAGGAGATTTGATACAACTGTCAACATAATCATCCATCAAGCTGTCAGGTGCCGGCTTGGCTCGACTTCAGAAATGTCTTAAAGGACCAGCACTTTTTTTTAAAACAGAATTACAGGTGAAATGCATATTTAAGGAAGTGTTTGTATTTTAGTCTTCTGTTATTTCATGAGGTATCCCTGGAGGTGATAGGTACTCTTTAAACTGGTAAAGCACTCAGACAACATTTGCTGCATGCAAGCTCTCTGCTATCTCGGCAATGGAAACTTGTAAGGCCGGGTTCACATTTTGTGTTTGTAGTTCTGTTCGGTACCTCAGTCGTAGACTCCTTTAAAAATGATAGATAATTGTTCCTGTTAAAACAATGGACACCGCATTGAAAACTCGAAGGACCCCTTTGATGTTAATCATAAAACTGATCCAGTCCCGTTTACATGTACAGCAGAGGTTCCATTTGGATCTTTCTCTGCAGATTACATCAAATATAGCAAGAAAATCAGTGCAGCAGGCTGTTCTTTTTTCCCATTAAAGTGATAGACACATACTGTAAATTAACAGACCCCATTATAAGTCAAAGAAGTCCAATGGGTACCAGTGATATGCATGGTTTCCATTCTGAATGGAAGCAAATGTGAACAGAGCCTTACATTTATACATTTCACCTCCCTCCTAGAGTTAGATTAAAATTGCTCTAATAACATCTGCATTATATACATACATAACAAGGATGTTGTTTTAACAATCACCAATCAATATCAGGAAATAGAGGTTTAACCCCTAGACGGCCGTGAAGAATACACTGCATAAGCATTGTAATATTTGTACTGATGTCTTAATAACAAACTACTGTATGTAAATTTTCTCCACTGACCACAATGTAGAAATATTCTTGGAAAGAGTCATGTACTATATTACCACATCCTTAAATGAATAACAACACATTCATTAATCAAAATGGTCTTGTTTCACTGGTGGATTAAACTACAAGTATATCAGGGGAACGGGTGGATTATTACATTACTTATTGCTGGGACAGTTTCTTTTACATGATTCACGTTCCTGCCAATTACAAGATGGTAGAAACGGCTATTTCATCAAAAGAAAGATATAGAGCCACCGGGTCAATAGAAAACTGAGAGCAACTAAGTAACTGGAAACTCTCTAGGCAGCTGGTTTAATAATGATTTCCAAAAATATTCCAAACAAAATACTGCCTGAAAATCCCAGAATACATGTTCTGGAAACTGTTTAGTAGACGTAAATAAATAGATGAGATTAACTGACCGTTGTCCTAAGAGAAATGGAGACCGGTTTAAACTACAAGATTTTCTTACTCGTTGATCTACAGTTAATACTAAAGGGAGAAAATGTTGGCTTCATTGAGGAATCACAAGGTGTGACACAGAGTCTCTACTGAGCTGTAATTTGGATTTATATGCACCCCATGTGCTGTCATACCCAGGTCTGGGTTCACAGAAAATCGAAACCCGGGAAGAAAGTAACATGGACACCAAACTCAGCATTTTAGACAGGTATTCACATAACTTGTAAATATTTAACGGGCTTGTCTCACTACAAGGATTGCCTTTTATGTTAAAGATCTTGCAAAAACAAGTCACTTTACAATACATGTCCATTAACATTGTCCTACCTATTCCTAGATATCCCTTCTTGTATGGGCTGCATCAGCTCCTCAGGTCGCTATTAGTTTCAGACTGTTCAAACTTCCTGATTGGCTGCCGCACTGGTTGCTATAGTACAGACCCGGTTTACTGCGCCTAGTGGAAGCCCGTAACTGCCCTGAATGCAAAGTGAAACCAAGAAAACAGGACTGAGGTGAAATAAATCAATGTAGTGAGACAACCCCTTTAAGGGGTTGTCTCACCAGGCTGTTTTACAGGGCCACAAACAATTTTAGATTAATGCCTCCTGTCTCTTCCTAATCAGGCTGTGGGTGGTTCTATAGTAGTTATTAGCATATCAGCTCCGCATTCACAGCTCTTCTAATTATACTGACATGAGAGTGGGTGGTCTTATCTATGAGCTCTGAGTCTCTGTGCCATAAAGTAAACAAGTAATTATTCTCCTTTGTTTGTTAGAGATAACACACTCTGTTCTCAAACTACTGGAAGTCTGGCCAGTAGTAACCTCACTCCCTGCTCTCAGATGCCAACCTGTGTACTCAGAGCAGATAAAATGTCTCTTATCTCCTCAGCAAAGCAAAAAATAAAAAACAAAGCTATATATTTGAAAACAGTCTGTAATAACCTGTTCCTACATGTTGAAAGCTAATCTTTGTAGCGAGACAACCCCTTTAACATATAAACAAATACATCATCACATTACACTCCCATACAATGCCCACACAATAATGCTGATCAATGATAATACAATAGACATGCACTACTCGCGGCGCGTATTCACCGCAAGTAATTGACATGTCACTATCTCCCCGCGCTTACAATACGATCGTATTGTACGAGCGAGGAGAGGAGGCGTAATCCATAGCTCTCCATGAGAACTATGGATTACCGTAATCTCGGCACGCATCACGCTCGTATTAGAGCACAAATACATTTAATGGTTTCATGGTAGTGGCCCTGGTGTGGCAGAGCAATAAAGGTGTAAATATCTATTCTTAGGCTTCTTCTAGGAGTCCAATACTTGGGTCCAATGCTTGGGAAAATAGCCCAATATGCCACCTCCAAAATCTGCCATGGTTCCATTCATGCATCTTGACCGGATAAACACACTTTATTGTAGAATGTGCTCCAACGTGGTATCCCACCCATATCGTTGAAGTTGAGAAAAGGAACCTGTAACATCTGATCTGTCAATATATTGATATAGCTCAGTATACCTGTGCAGTATATTAGAGTAAAATGTACACATTCAATTGACACATATTTTTGTGACAAAAGATTTCACATATATGTTATCCATTTAAATCCTTGCTCAGTCTAGGCTTAGGAGTCCAGAGGGTATTGCTATAGGCATTGCCTATAATATTCACCATCAGTACAAAGGTGTATTGATAAAATGTCTAAAAACAAAACAGCGCTACAACAAGAATATGAACCCAAGTTAAGCTGAGAATTGTGATTTCTTCATACTGGAGCCATAAATACGCTCTTGTAAAGCTACAGCCGATAAGAAAACTTGGCAACCCTTAGTAGTAAGACATTTCTCTAAACAAACAGAAAGTGTAAAACTAAGATAACAACGCAATAAGAATAACAATAAAATATAAAGCTGTCCTCCTCTGCCAAAAAAGATATATAATACGTTTAAACTTTGTTGCCATATATTTACTTTTGGTTTGAGATAATAAAAAATGTGTTTGAACGGCAAGTTACGAGTAAACTGGTAGTGTGGAGTGAAATGGGCAGTGTTATGTAGTCATAAACATACGGTCACTGAGATTTTCCCCCGTGAACATGCATTTTAATTTTCTGAGTCTATAATCATATGGGGCTAGACAGTGTTGGACGGGGGTGCCTAGGGCCCCCATGTAAAGATCCATATAGGGGCCCAACAGCTGAGCTGTTTCTGGGCCAACCGGTGGAGTTTATCTTAGGGACCCACCCTACAGCTACTGTAAATGACTACATGCTTCCTATACTCTGTCTCTTGCTTTTTGCCTCTCTTTCTCTGCTTTTCTGTCTCTTTCAAGCATGTATATGCAGTTAAAAAACAACTCCAGGTTTACCATGCTCAGAGGCCCACCAGGGGTTTCCCCTGTTCCCCTGTGGGCCAGTCCGAGCCTGGGGCTAGAGCATAAGGACTGCTAACTTGAAGGGGTATACCCATCACAATACTCCTGCCTTGGTCTGTGCTGGCCACAGGGAATAGAGCAGTAGTGGAACATGTGCGGCTTATTCTGTTCACCTCAATGAGAGTTGCAAACTCAGTGGTTAGCACTGTTGCCTTGCTCTTCACATTCTGTTTTCTACATGAAAAATGTGGTATACTACTGTATTACTGTATTAATTGGGGTTTTACACCTTGTAAAGGGGTTTCCTCTATTCAAGATCCCCCTCTATGAGCCAGACCAGATAGTTGCTAGCAGAAGAAGGCTTCATCTCTGGTGGAAATAACATGTCGGTATTGTTCACAGTCAACTATTTATTTGACATGGCTAAACATATTTACCTACAGCGTCTTCAGTAGGTAAAATATCTAGTTACATTACTTTCCTAGTGATAACAGCTGATCACCAGCATATTATACAATAGAAGCTGGAGGCAAGTTGGTCAACTGATCACTGCTTCAGCTTCTTTCTAAGAACAGGATATCCAGATTAGATAACCTCTGAATTAACAGTGTTAAGATGATATAGTACGGTTACCTGAAGTTGTAATTAAGGGAGACATGTATGATTGGGTTTTCACCCTTTTCTGGCATAAAATGCACCTAAGTGAGCAGTCTACGGTTTCTAATGCGCCTAATGAATGTGTTAGGCGCATTGTTCGTCAAACTCGACACTTTTTAATGCGCCTAACATGAGGGGGCGTTTTGGGGGGGGTGTCGCTCCACACTCGTAATATGAGACACATATATGAATGTTGTTCGGCAAAACTAGGCGCATTACTACTCAGACAGGCAGACCTACTTCAATGTGGTCTCCCTGAGCCAGATGAGTAGAACTGGAGCTATATTTGCTGTTAGGGAAAAAAATGTCCAATATTTCTCAACTTACACCTGTACAATAATAAAAAGTAATTTCTGATAATTATCAAATTATATAAAATGTAATTATTTACATTTAATAAAAATTTTATCAAATAAAATTAATATTAAAAAATATATAATATCCCAAAAATATAAAAATATCTCCTATAGAATGTATTTAAATTTAATAGAATCTAAAACTAATTTTACATTAAATAACCCACTGATGCTGTTGTTCAGATTTTTACATTTTTACTACCATTAAATTAGAAATTTATTTTTGCTGCTCTCACCCTTTATTCTACATACAGCAACAGCCAGCACACACAGGTCTTGCTGGGACCCGTGGTCCAGAAAGCAAGATCAGTACCATAGTTTCTATTCACTGACACGCTATTCTAATAACTTTTATTTTATTTTCAGCCTATCTATAACCTTTATACATGTTAGGCGCATTACTAATTTGCCTAAGTTCAATAATGCGCCAAACACATAGGCGAGGTGCGATGAACTTTAGACTCCATTTATAATCGCATAAAAACCACTTTCATACATTCAGGTACATTATACACTGAAAATGAGAGTCGACAATTCACTTCAACGCGCCTTCCTTCATACATGTCTCCCTAAGTCTTTAGGAAGCAATGTGTGAAAATTAAGTTGAAGATGATCTTAACTGCATTTGACAAACTCTGATACGCTAGAGCCACAAATTTGACTACAGTTTGGCAATTAGAATTCAGCATTGTGTTCTTTATTTCTGTACAATATAAATGATGTATGTACTTTTTATTAGCAGCCACTGTATTTCTCAGTTTTAATTGTGTTGCATTTTGAATTACACGACCTTCACTTTTAAAGCAGCATCTGTCTTCCGAAAAATCCTTCTGATTCTGTGAATTTAAATCCGCTGTGGCAAACTTCCATTTCCAAAAAAAAGTACAGCCGGGGGGCTTTATAGTGTTTCATAAATCTGAGGATGCAGTGTTTAATCAAGAAGTTCATTGGCAGGCGTCTTAAAGAACTGACCAAGTTGGCAACTAGGGAACCAAAATCTTGTACATATTTTTGTATGAAAAGTTACTCTGTTCATAAAGTCATGCCGAAGGCTACTGTACATTTAGAAGAATCAAATTAAAGTAAACAGAACTGAATGAACTTTACACGGGTTCTTTATTCTGTGTGGTTTTCATTTGGAGATTACATGATTTCACACAATGTTGACAGTTAAATACAAAAAAAAATTGTAAGTAAGATACATAGGTGGATGGAAAATAATTGCTTCAGAGGATGTGGTGAAATGGGGTCCACGGTCCATATGAGCTGTCTAATTGTAAAGAGCTTGTGTAATAAAGTCTGAAATGTAATGTGTTATATCTTCAACAGATAATTAGAAGTAACATTCATTTTTTGTTTGGGGGTAAAATTAAAGGGTGAACCACAAAATTCTCTAGAATTCTGTAGATTGTAAGCCCTCGCGGGCAGGGCCTCTTTTCCCTTTGTGCCAGTTGTAAGTCATTCATTGTTATCATTGTACTTGTTTGACATATGTTATTAACCCCCTTGAATGTACAGCTCCCTGGAATCAATGGCGCTTTAAAATAAATAATAATAATAATGTTTTATCGACATCAAAGGTATATTTGGACCGAAACTGTAAAAATAATATAGTGAAAAATAATCAGTAATAATGTATAAACTGTTTTAAAACCATCATACTACAGGCAGTCCCCGACTTACATCATTTCGACTTACATCCGTCCCCTAGTTACAAACGGAGACTTTTAGGGCATGGCTGGGCGTGCTGACATCACACACTGAGTCATGCCCCATAATTACCAATTTCCAGCATGCCACAGCAGCACATGAGATACAGAAATTGAGGTGAAATTTTCTAAACAGGGGCACAAATAGCAAAACAAATGCAGAAACTGTTCCCTGCATTATCCAAAACAGAAAAAAAACTATTTTGCTGGAGTTAAATTTAATAAATCGACCTGATCCGACTTACATACAAATTCAACTTAAAAACAAACCTACAGTCCCTATCCTGTTTGTAACCCGGGGACTGCCTGTATTTTAAAAATGGAAGCCATTAGATTCTACAAAAGGGAAAAACTGTTAAGAGTGTGGCATTTTGGTTGCATCTGATGTTCTGACCAATTCTTACAAGAATTTGGTCACTTCAGAACTAGTGCTAAGACTGAAACAATTTTGGACTACTATTATAGTCAAGTCAATCTGTAAAAAAGAAAAAGGACTGATAAAGTCAAATGGTTTATGGCAACACTAAAAGACCCGCCAGCTTTGAAGTACAAAGATGTATAGACTTCATATACTGTCATATGTTGCTTTTGTGTGATGCAGTATTTCATAGTTAGCCGCTCTTATATATATAATATACATACACACAAACACACAGTGGGGGAAAAAGTATTTAGTCAGCCACCAATTGTGCAAGTTCTTCACTTGAAAAGATGAGAGAGGCCTGTATTTGGCATTATAGGTAGACCTCAACTATGAGAGACAAAATGAGAAAACAAATCCCGAAAATCACATTGTCTGATTTGGAAAGAATTTTTTTGCAAATTATGGTGGGAAATAAGTATTTGGTCAATAACATAAGCTCAACTCAATACTTTGTTATATAGCCTTTGTTGGCAATAACCGGTCAAACGTTTTCTGTAAGGCCATGTTCACACGGCTTAAAATGGGACGTATTTCAGTCCGTAATTCGCACCATACTGCACGAATTACGGACTGAAATACGTCCCATTCATTACGGTAATCCACAGTTCTCATAGAGAACTATGGATTACGTCTCCTCTCCCCGCTCGGCGAATCCGCCGCGGGGGGGAGATAATTGACATGTCATTTACTAGCAGCGTATACGTGCCGCTAGTAATGATAGTCTAATGGTTCGGCGAGGTGCCGGCCCCCCGCCCCCCTCCCCGGCGTAATTAGCCGTGAATAGCCCTAAGTCTTCACAAGGTTGGCACGCACTGTTGCTGGTATGTTGGGATAGCTTGCACAATTGTTGGCTGACTAAGTACTTTTTTCCCCCGCTGTATGTATATATATATATATGTTTTGTTTGCTATCCAGCTATGTTTTCCTGTGTAGATGACTACTGATGCAGGGTATAATACACTGCATATATCTTTTTAACCATGGTGGCCAATACATAAAATATGCAATTGTACAGAATATACAGTAGTTGCATGCAAAAGAGGGTATATTGTATGTTTATATGTAAAAAGGATAGGCCAAATACAAAGTGTATTTAACCTTATCAGAATTATCAATGTATTCTTCACTAGTACTGTAAAATACAGCGTGCCATAGAGCATGCTGTGAAATAACAAGCTATTAGCACTTTATTACAATCCTTAAAACTAAATGTTATACACCTCCCCAACGAGTTTAAACACATTTTCAGACTTTGTGTGGGACATTCCAGGATTCAAGAATAAATTGAATGCAGGACTGTTTTTTGGAAGTAAAAAGCCATTAAAATTGCCAGCACAGCTAATCATTGCTAATCCAGAACCCCCCAAAGCCCTAAGCGAAGGGGGACAAGGACTTAGGGAGGTGGGAACCTAGAGCTCCTGTATAGTCTGGGAGTTTTGGCTGCATAGCTGTAGGTATTTAAGCTGAGGGTTTCAGTGTATGTATAGTATATTTGTTGTAAGTAATTTTGAGCAAAGGGGATAGGTTTTGAGAGGGCAGCTTGTAGTCCCTGCATTGTGCTTAGGCTCCTGTCTGTGTAGTTTATAGTTATGGACAAGGGGGGGGGGGGTTGTGTTATGAGAGGGAGGAGTGTGTGGAGGGGGAAGAGTTACTGTGAGGAGGGTGTGGTTTAGGTATAGATATAACTTCCGGTCTGCTCCTCCTCTCCTCTTTTCTCTCATCAAGACATCAAGAAAAGATGGCCCTCCCACCCGCCCCTATTTTAATGAATGCTCTGAAGCTTGTGTTTAGCTATGATCTGTACATGGACGAATGTATTATTATATTGTTTTATGTTGACTTTATTATATACCTGGTTTCAGACACAGTTATTATGATGCTGATGAGTTACTTGTGTTGGCATTATCCGTTTAAGCCCAAGGGAAGGGCGATCCTAGAGCCATGGTTCCCTAGAGGTTTCCTCCACAGGGGGTTTTTCCAATCCTGAGTGCTGTAGGATGACTCCTAGTGAGTCTGGGATTTGCTACTTTGTCAAAAAAAAATATATATATTAATCTTGGTATTATAACCTGTCACAGCTTTTATGTTGCGGTTCAGGAGTCAGGTGGAAGTTGCAGGTCAAGTTATGGTGGACTCATTTTAACTAATAGAGGATGTCTTAATCTCGTGGTTTGAAGAGGCTGAACTTTGGAAGTGGCCAGCCTTAAGGATGGTATAATGGTAATGGCATCCAGGGGCGGGCACAATGGTTAATCAGGAGTGAGGATCTTCAGTAGGGTCATTGGTGCCCCTAAAGCAGACCTGGGCAAAGTACGGCACCCGGGCCGCATCCGGCCCGCCAGCTCGTCGGATGCGACCCACGGCGTACCATGATCAGGTCTGCTAATAGTAGCGCGGCCGGGTATTGCTGAGAGGCCGCCGCGGGCCGTCAGCGCTACTATTGCTGGTGAATTAGGCAGCGACGCGATGAACTCCGCTCGCTGTGCCACTGCCTCTCCTGGGCACACACAGAGTGATAACTCTGTGCGGGCCCAGGAGTTGACGGAGGAGCGTTCCAGAGCTGGTGGCATCACGTCATCACGCCACCAGCCCTGGGAAGCTCCTCGAATAGAAGAGGAGCGCGCTCGGCCGGGAAGCAGGTAAGCCAAGGTGAGTATTAGTGTTTGTTGTTTTGGTCATAAAACTATATACCTGCCTGTGGGAAGCCCTATCTATATACCTGCCTGTGGGAAGCCCTATCTATATGCCTGCCTGTGGGAAGCCCTATCTATATACCTGCCTGTGGGAAGCCCTATCTATATACCTGCCTGTGGAAAGCCCTATCTATATACCTGCCTGTGGGAAGCCCTATCTATATGCCTGCCTGTGGGAAGCCCTATCTATATACCTGCCTGTGGGAAGCCCTATCTATATGCCTGCCTGTGGAAAGCCCTGTCTATATACCTGCCTGTGGGAAGCAGCTATATACCTGCCTGTGGGAAGCAGCTATATACCTGCCTGTGGGAAGCCCTATCTATATACCTGCCTGTGGGAAGCCCTATCTATATACCTGCCTGTGGGAAGCAGCTATATACCTGCCTGTGGGAAGCCCTACCTGCTTGTGGGAAGACCTAACTAGCTATATACCTGCCTGTATGGAGCCCGAACTAGCTATATACCTGCCTGTGTGGAGCTTTAACTATATTCCTGCCTGTATGGAGCCCTAAATAGCTATATACCTGCCTGTTTGGAGCCTTAAATATACCTGCCTGAGGGGTGCTATATCTATCTATATATACCTGCTTGAGGGGAGCTATATCTATATACCTGCTTGAGGGGAGCTGTACCTATCTATATTCCTGGCTGAGGGGAGCTGTACCTATCTATATTCCTGCCTGAGGGGTGCTATATCTATCTATATACCTGCTTGAGAGGAGCTATATCTATCTATATACCTGCCTGCGGGTACCTATATCTATATACCTGACTGACTGAGGGGAGCTGTATATACCTGCCAGACTGAGGGGACATACATCTACATACCTACCTTACTGAGGAGAGCTCTATATACCTGCCTTACTGTGTACCATGAGTAAGGCAGGTATATAGATACATCCCCCAGTAAGTTTACACAAAAATAATCACCCAAAAAAACGATTTTTCCCCCCGTTCACCCTATGTTTTTATTAGTCCGGCCCTCCAAAAGCATCGCACTTTTTCATGCGGCCCGATGAGAAAATTAATTGCCCACCCCTGCCTTAAAGTGTACTGGCTCTGCTAGAATGGCAAGCCAGAGCGTGCCGCCTCTTTATTGCTGTCTGGCCGGGTGCTGCATGTCAGACAGCTGGGAATATTACACAATTGTATAGCACTCCACCTGACTCCTTCCATGTTTGTTGTACTTATGTGGTTCGAATAAAGCTGTGTCCATTTGACACCAAAGGTGAATGTGTTAGTGCATTTATTCTTGTGATTGAACTGGGTACTAGTTAGAGCGGGGGTTCATCCCATATCCAAAAGTCAAGTAATTTTAATTTGAAATAAAATCCAAATATTTTTAATATTGAATTAGCCTGACTGCATAGGTTTTGACCATGTCATTTTCTTTTCAAACTTTATATGTTAGAATGTCCAGCAGAATTAAAGCGTATTAATACAGTAAGTATGGTTTTACATATCAAGACATAATAAAGAATATGCTCGACAGTAGGTATGAGACTGATTTCCTGTTTATGTTTCTTGCCAAATATTGTGCTGTACATCATGACCAAAAACCTACACCACAGTCTTGCCTCTCCAAAGGATATTGTTCCAGACGTCTTGTGGATTGTTCAAATGCTAGTACCAGGAGCTTTTGGTATGTTTCATCCGGTGAGGTATTTGTCCATTGTTGATTGACAACTGAAGAGCTGGCCACTCACAAGAAGAATACTACATCAGACAAATTAAACCTGTTAGAGCTTGTGTAACACTTGGTTGCGCAAGCCTTTGTTTTGGAATGAGATATAAACTGGTGAAGAGTGCTGCGAGGTTAGAAACCTGATGACCTGTGGGCTATATGGGATGCCCATCTGCCACAGTGTGGACCCCAGGAATCTCTCTGTCCTCGCTGTTCGCTTCTCACAGTTGATGTTCTGGATAGATGAAGGATCATTCCTGGTGAAGTTTTTCCTGTATAGTGTGTAATGTAAGTACTTGTAATCCATATTATGCGTGCTTTGCCTTTGTAATTTATATTGTGCAAAAGTGTATGCAATATCACACTATCTTCTTTTGTAATCATTGGATTATTATAATAAAATTAATTGTCTTCTTTAAAGCCGTATCCAACCACTTAAAATAGTTGGCAAAACAGAGGGGTGTTCTGAAATTTTCACAGTCCCCTATATAGGCCTGGGGTGTTATAAAATAAAGTAAACAATGCTCAAATCTACAGTCAGCACTGTTTCAACACTACAGGAGTTACAGTAAACCTGCTGGTCCCACAGCTCTCCCCTGTTAAATTCTATGGGAGTTCTGAATATATCCAAGCATTCTCACTCGCCTATATTTGGAACCCCCATAGAAATGAAAGGGGAGAGCTGCACAAGCACAGGCCACAAGCTGGCCTCAGAGGGAATATTACAAGATGGGGACAATCCCCTTAAGGCATGGGACCAGCAATTGTCATAATGACGACAAAACACTCTACAATTCTAAAAATGCACTTATTCTCAAGCATACAGGAACCAGTCTAATATTTTTATATATTTGTATTATTTGATATTTAATATAACTACAAAATAAAATATGGGTTGATATGGCACTTTGTGGATATAGGACTCTTTATTAGTAGTAGCATATATACTTTTATCATGTTTGACAACCTTTTCTCTCCTGAACTCAAGAGATTTAAACCCCACTCCTTTTGCATACTGGGTTTACGAGAGTCTTCCAGAAGAAATGGGAGGGTTGGCAAGTATGGCTATTACCTATCTCTATGTTATTTCACTTAATGGGGTTTTGCCATTTGGCAAACTCCTTTCTGAGGCCAACTTGTACCTCGCTATGAGTCGGCCTCAGAAAAAGAGGAGATGGTTGCTCAATTCTCCCCATTAATTTCTATGGCAGTTCCAAATAAAGCCAAGTGAGTGCGCTCTGCTATATTTGAAACTCTCACTGACATAAAAAGGGGAGAGTTGCGCAAACGCGGCCATGCTCCCATTCCGTAAAGTGGTTATTTAAACCACTAGGATGACTGAACTTTTATCCAAGTCAGGACACAACATATTTTTACACTATAAACGTATCCAAGCTTGTGATGCTGTACTATCAGATGTTACATAGTGTCCAGGACAAAAGGGAATTAGGATCAAGATTATATTACATTATATTAAAAAATTCCACCACTTCCAAATTTCACTTCCAACAACATTCATCTGAGTCTTGATTTATTCACTAGTGATAGATCTGTAAAATACTGTATACGATTCAATAGCCTTTTGTTTGATAGAGAATGTTGGGGCTTAAAATTTCAGGACAGCTGAAGTGTCATAGTTCTAAATCCTATCTAGGACTCAGCTCAAACAAATGTTTATATCATATAATTAACATAAAGTAAATGTGACATAAAAACCCAGATTAAAGATCAGAAGGTTTCCCTTCAATTTAGCAATTAAGGCACAAAATTATGCATCACATGTCGTGTAATAGTATTAGGATAATAATCTGCCTTTCTGCATTAAGACAGTACAATAATAATATAGGATTGCAGCACTGCAAAGCCGTCAAAAGAAAACACAGCGAGTAGATACCACGCTAACATATAGCCAAAAGGCCATGATAACATAGCTACAATGGAAACCGTTCTGCTAGATCTGCTGCTGTTTATACTCAGTACCACAAATCCAGGATGACAGATAATTTGGTACAAAGTCTTACAGCTGCATCCTCATCAGTGTCAGTTCATATACTGTTAGATATTGCCCTGAATAGCTCCCAAGAAGCAATAAGCAAACATAAAGTAAGCTAGACAACTGTACTGCACCATAAAATGCATTGCTAAGCCTGGTTTGTTGACTAGTGTCTATAATTTGTATTTATTCTTAAAGAGGTTTTCTCGGTACAAAGATCATATCTGTAATGATGAGGACAGTAAAAATAAGCACTTTTGCAATTGGTTTGTATTACCTAAATCATTTAGTATAGCCGCTATTAGCGAATCTGTGAGTGTCTAGAGCTAAATCTGAAGCCTGGATCGGGACACCCCTCCCTTTGCTGTGATTGGCTGCCTGATATTTGATTCAGCCCTGGTCGGGACACAACCCCTGTGCTGTGCTTGGCTGTCCTGCACTCTCTTCCCTCTGATCTGTATAAAAACAAAAGTGAAACTGGCTTTCTGTGCTGGCTGCTGGCTGTGTCTATGTTCTCATTGTCTTACACTCTTTTTGAGCTGTGTAATAAAGGCTGCCTGATTTCTCTATGCTTCTCTCCCAGTGATAGCTCTATTTGAAGGATTTGGGCAATTACTGAGTCTCTAGCTGCTAGATTCACTCTCCCCCATATAATACAGCCTTATACCCTCTACCTCCTTCCTGATAGAGGGGGAAGCAGAGTACATTTCTCACACTTGTTCCATAATTTCAGGCTGTATACATAACTGTTAACACCAATACAGATGTTCTGGTTACAAGGAGCTTGTGGAGGGAGGTGAAAGCTCTGCAAGCATGAGAACTGACCTTTGCAGGAAGTCTGCAGAGCTGTGACATCCTCTCCCTTCTACTGCTCAAACAGAATGATGATGATGACTAATGGGGGAGCAGGGAGGGGGTGTGATATCACCAGTCTTCATTGAGGGAAGACATGCCTACTGGAGAGACCCACCCACTGGGAGGAGAGAACCGCCCCTGGATTTGAAGCTGTAAGAGAGAGATAGAGAAACAGCTCATATCTGCAAAAGCCTATACTATAAAAAACCCTTTAACATGTCAATTCAAATGAGAGACGTTGTAAGGGAAGATGAAGCTCAGCAGTCGAAGACAGAATCATGACTCCTGAAGACACAATGGAGGTCAGGGTGTGAATCTTAGTATCTGATCACTGTATAATTCTGTTTAAGTAGCAAAACTAAAAGTCCTGGTACAATAATGTGCTAATAGCTAACTGACCCATGTAAATGAGGAAAGTAATTTAAAGGAACAGAATCAAAATTCTTTTAACAAACACCAAACTACGTATTAGGTGCACAACCCAAAAGAAAAAATATGTAAAATATTAATATTATTACGTACACTAAATGACACAATTAAAAACACTAAAAACAAAAAGGGTAAAAAGCCTGAAATGAGAAGAAACCTATGTGTTTATAAATGGAAAGGATACACAGCCAGCTCAATACAGTGAATATTGCTCCCCAACAATGACAAATATGTCAGAAATATATCCCTCAATATATTTTCATTAGGTATACTTTAATCTTTTCCTGGCAGCTGGTCATAATTTTTTGGCTCCTTGGGGCACATGTATGAACCTGGCGCCGACTAGTCAGTTCTACCTCTGTTTTTGATAGTGTACGATCCAACAGTATGTAAGTGTCTTGCCAAAAGTAGTCTCACCCTTGACACTTTGAAACTAGTATGGATCTGTACAGATGTTTCACGCCAAACTCTCGCATTTTCAGCGCTTTGTACGACTTTGGCGCAAGCTCCCACCACACCTTTGGCGCATTCAAAAGTGTCATGTTTGGCACAGATTGCACAAAGCTTTGATGTACGACGGTTCATACATCTATAGAACAGGACAAAGACAGTTTGTTTGGCTCAAAGCACGGCAAAATAATGGTGCAGCCCTGTTCATACATGTCGCCCTTTGTTTATTTCCTCTCCGACTTCCATGAGCCATAATTTTCCATCTGTATAGACATTTGAGGGTTTGTTTTTGTGGGACAAGATGTACTTTTTAACGGTGCTATTGACTGTACCATAGAATATGCTGGGAAACTAAAAAATTCTAAGTGAAGTGAAACGTGAAAAAAACATACTTGCGCCATGTTTGCGGGAATTTTGTTTTTATGGTGTTCACTCTTCAGTTTAAATGATGTTTTATCTGTATTCTATAGGTTGGTACAATTCCGACAAAACCAAGTTCGTAGGGTTTGCTTTATGTTTTAGTACTTTTTAAAAAAATACAAACATTCTCTATTTCTTAGCATCATTTTCTGCGACCAATAACTTTTTTGTTCTTCCACCAATGAACCTGAATAATGGTGCTTTTTTTGTGGGCGAAAGTGTCATTTTTATTAGAACCATTTTGGGACACATGTAACTTTTTGATCTCTTTTTAGTACAATTTTAGGGGATGTGAAATTACCAAAAACCTGTAAATGGTGATTGAATTTTTTTTTTCTTCTACAGCGTTCAGGATAAATGCTATATTTTAAAAAATCAGACTTTTACAGACACAACGATACCAATTAGGTGTGACTTTTATATTTGTAAAATGGCAAAAAGTGCTGATTTGAACTTTTAATATTTTTTATTATTTTGTATACTTTTAAAACTTTTTTGTTTTTACTTTAACATTTAGTCCCCTTAGAGGACTTGACCACTTGGAGACACGATCACTTGAACATACTTCTGCATTATTTATATAATTCAGAAGGATGTACCAAGATGGCAGTTCCATTACTTCTTGCCTTTACTAGGCTTCTGGCTTCCATGTTGATGGAGAGGCACCCCATGACCTCACCGCCGGGGTGCCTAAAGGAGTAAGGAACGATTTGCAGCATCGTAAAAATAAGCACTTTTGCAACTGGTTTGCATTACCTAAATTATTTCGTATATCAGTTATGAGCTAATCTGTGCATATCTAGAGCTAAATTAGCACCCTGAAGTCGGGCCATGCCCCCTTTGCTGTGATTGGCTTCCTGATATTTTGTTCAGCCCTGTTGGGACATGCCCCCTATGCTGTGATTTGCTGCCTGCACTCTGTGATTACTCCCCTCTGAGCTGTGGAAAATGAAAGTGAAACTTGCTCCCTCAGCTTTCTGGCTGCTGTCTGTGTAATAAAGGCTGCCTGAGCTCCTCTATGCTCATCTCCCAGTGATAACTCTATGTGAAGGATCTGGGCAATTACTGAGTCTCTAGCTGTTACGATTTACTCTCTCCCCATATAACACAGCCTTATACCCTCTCCTCTCCCCCCCATATAACACAGCCTTATACAGTCTAGTCCCCTCTACCTCCTGCCTGATAACAGAGGGGGAGCAGTTTGCATTTCTCACATTTGTTTTCTTATTTCAGGCTGTATGTATAACTGTTTACAGCAATACAGGTTATAGAAATTTGTGGAGGGAGGTGACAGCTCTGCAGGCATGAGAACTGACTATTGCAGGAGGTCTGCAGAGCTGTGACATCCTCTCCCTTCCACTGCTCAAACAGAATGTTGATGTCACCAGTCTTCAGTGATGGAAGACACGCCTATTGGGATGAGAGACACGCCCCTGGATTTGAAGCTGTAAGAGACAGAAACAGCTTAAGTCTGCGAAAGCTTGTGATGAGAAAACCCCTTTAAGAATAAACCTACAGTCCCTATCCCACTCATAACCCAGAGAGCTGTCTGTGTACACAAAAGCAGCACCCCACACATGGTGCCAGCCTCAATCTTCTTTGTATTTGATCTCAATTTTTGCTGGTTGTTCCAGTTATATATTTTATGACCAGGTCCTTACAGCTAATTCTAGAAGATATATCACTTTGGGAACACAGAAGACAAGAGAAGAGAAGTCATAATGAAATTCCCAAAATTACACTGTTTTATACTGCAGCAAATTCTCCAGATTCAAACCTGTACTTGTTCAAAACAACACTGCCCTTTTTTTATCATAAATGGACCAGGCCCTAAAAGAGGAAATACTGAGGACAATGTTCACAGAAGATGCCAAACTTAATCCAGAAACACAGAAACATTACCTCTTTAGCCCATGAGACATGAACGTTAACAGCCAAAAAATATTTACGCCCTCAGGCTGCCACTGAAGACAGCGGATTTGAAGTGTTAATTAGTGTCTTCAGTTACTTTTCCAACACCATTTCCTTTAATAATTTAAGTTATGAGGTAAATGCCTTCAACTTTCTGTAAAAAATTTAATTCTTTCATAAAGTAGTTGAAGACCGTTTTTCTCTTTTCCCTTGGCAGTGAAAAAGAATATAAAGAACATAATTTTATATATATTTTATATAAAATATTATATATATTATATATATATAAAATATATATATATATATAAATATATAATTCTGAGATATCCTTCATATTGTCCTGCTTTCTAAGATCTTTTTGGAGTAGCTGCATATTAAGCCTGTATAAAGTTGTACTTTTTATGGTGAGTGCAGTGGAAGAAGCTTTCTCTTATATGCTTGATTCTAAGAAATGCTGCCTTTGACCACTGAGCACCACCAGGGTGAATAGTTAACTGTGACTGCATCATCACTGTTCAGTAAGCAGTGCCGATCTTTTTTCTTGTTTTCTTAAAATTCTATGGACACTTGGATGAGATTGGAATAGCTGCATTGTATTACAAACAGATTATAAAACTATGTTTTACTTCGAGTAGGATTAAGGTTGGTTCCAAGGCAAAGGACAACATTAGTTTTCTCCTTAGTAGTCTAAGCATCAATCAGCCATAAAAATACTATGAAAGGTCCTCCTTCTTCTAAACATCTCTGCTATACCAAAGCATGTACTCCAGAACACCCCTAATTGTGTCCAGTGGTATCTGGCACTCAGACATTAGCATTAGATCTTTCAACTCCTATAAGTTGTGAGGTGGCACATCCCACGGATGTTCAATGAGATCTAGGGAATTTGAAAGCCAACTCGAAGCCTTTAACTCTTTGTCATGTTCCATCTTGTCATGAAGGAGTGTACTTGGTCTACAACAATGTTTATGTAGGTATTAGGTGTAATTAAGATGTAATTAAGGTGTAATTAGGTAGGAATTAGGTGTAATGTAATGTATTAAGTGTAACATAAATGCTAGGACCTAAGTTTTCCCAGAGCATCATACTGTCTCTGGTGGCTTGTCTTCTTTCCATAGTGCATCCTATTGGCAGGTAAGTGATGCACATGTATCTTTGGCTGTCCACATGATGTAAAAAAACACGTGATTCATCAGACCAAGCTACCTTCTTCCATGGGTCTAATTTTTACAACAACTTTTATCATAGTCTGTATTAAGTTTGACAGTAACGTGTGCCATAGTAGTTATTCTGTGGGATTAGACCAGTTTGACTAGCCTTTGCTCCCCAATAGCATCATTGAGCCTTGGGCACCCATGGCCCAGTTGCCAGTCCACCTTTTCTCCCTCCTTGTTCACCTTTTTGTAGCTACTAACCACTGCAAGCCAGGAAAACTCGACATGATCTACTGTTTTAGAAATGCTCTGATTCAAGCGTCTAGCCATTACAATTTGCCCATTATCAGAATTACTCAGATCCTCATACTTGTCTAACTTTCCTGTGTCATTTATCCAAAGACCTGCCTAATATATTCCACCTCTTACACAAGTGCAATTAAACCAAGATAATCAATTTGATTCACTCCACTGGTTTTATCGTTATGGTTGACTGGTGTAAGTGTGTTAATGCTGAGTACACACGGCTAATTGCAGGGCGTACAGTACGCCCCGCAATTATGGCGGAACTTCGGGAGCTCCGCGGGACGGAAGGGGGCTTACAGCCTGCCGGCCCCATAGACTGTGATTACTCGCAGCGCGTAAGCGCCCAGAATAAGTGACATGTCACTTATCTCCCTGTGCTGCGTATTGTACGCCCGGGGAGAGGAGGCGTAATCCATAGTTCTCTATGAGAACTGTGGATTACCGTAATGACTGGGGCACTTTTCGCTCGTATTTGAGCGCAGTACACCGCGAAATACGTGGCAAAATGCGGCCCAATTATAGCCGTGTGAACATAGCCTAAGGGCCGGTTCACACGGCTTATTCAAGCCGTAATTGCGGGACGGATTTCGCCCACAATTACGGCTTGAATAAGGGGCGGGGTGGGGCGCAGCTCCCCGGCCCCATAGACATTGCATTATCCATGGCGCGTATCCCGCCGGGATAATGTGTATGTCACTTTCTCCCAATAGACGGAATCCACAGTTCTCTATGAGAACTGTGATTACCGTAATGGCTGGGACGGATTCCAGCCGTACTGCAGCGCAGTACGGTGCGCAATACGGCTGGAATCCGTGCCCAAAATAAGCCATGTGAACGGCACAGCGCAGTTTTGGTGCAGTTTTAACTGCACTATTACCAGCAAGCTTCTTTCAGTTATCTAAACTGTTTGAAAAGTGAGTAATCAATTAGTGTGTTTATAATCCACAAGACTTCAGACACTGTAATTGAAACACCTTCCTGAACAATTTAGATAACTGAAGCTTGCTGGTAATAAAGGCAGTTTATTTGGAGCGCAGTTAAAACCGCGCCAAAGCTGCGCTATGTGAAAGCAGCCAAACACCTCTTTTCTAGCTTTGTTACTGGTATCCATCAGGAGACCGTGAAAAAAGGGTATCCTGATGTATACCCTGGTGGTGCCATGGAAAAACAGTAGATCCAAACATCTGGGGAACAAACCTTTATTAATATTCAGTAGCTTCCGGGGCCTTTGATTCAGTTTACAGCCTGGAACTGTCATCCAGATGTTTCCCTTATGGAATATATAGTCCATAGAGGATGCATACATAGACACTTGTTTAACCCTTGTACAGCTAATTCATCAAACCTTCAGTTTGAGGTCCTATAATGATAGGATTTCCTGCAGCAGAGCCGGAGAAAACAGTCTTGTGTTATGTTAAACACATACAGACTAGACCGACTATTTAATTTGGCTTACGTGTTTTCTATGTGCATAGGTTATTAGCATGGCAGCCTCTACGTGTTGATTTTGTGGCATACAGCTTGGTTAGTCAGCCTTTGATTCCAGTGATACTCTATCTATTTATAAAAGTAGTGTGTTTAAGTTTCCATAAAATGAAAGGCAACACCATTACCGCAAAGTACTGAATGAATCTACAGGAGTTCTCCAGTATTGTGGTCAGCTTGTGGTTTGCTGTCAGAGAGGCAGGCCTGCATGTTTAAGAACTAAAGGTAAAAGAATGATGAATATGCCGACCAGTTTCTGAAAACAAAATCCGCAATGTCTTCAAATACAGACATGTGATGGTAATCTGGCATCCCTCAATCATCAAACAAACTGACATCCAGCAGGGGTGTTGGTTTATAGAAGTGTGTCATTTTCATAGGATAGGTATCCAACTAAACAGACCCACACATATATCAGTGGCATATAGCGTATTATTACACAGTAAATTCTTTAACCCCTAAGCGAGGGCTTATTTTTTTTTTTTTCCACTTCAGAACATAACTTTATTATTTTTCCATTTACAAAGACAAAAAAGGGCTTTTAATTTGCGGGACAAGATGTACTTTCTAATGGTATTATTCATATAACCATAGAATATACAGGGAAACCACCCAAAAATTCTAAGTGGGGCAAATTGTGAAAGAATTGCACTTGCGCCATGTTTGTGGGTGTTTTGCTTTTACGGCATTCAGTATTCCGTAAAAATGATGTATTGATTGTATTCTATAGGTTTATACACATCCGGCAATACCAAACATGTACGATTTCCCTTGCGTTTTGGTACAGTAAAAAAATTCCAAACATTTCTACATTTGCGCCGCTCCATTTTTCCGGACAACACAATAACTTTTTTGCACTAAAACCTACAGACTTGAGTGAGGGGGCATTTTTTGCGGGCTGACGTGTATTTTTTATTGCTACCAGTTTGGAATACATGGGATTTTTTTGATTAAATATGTTCCAATTTTTATAGGATGTGAAATGACCCAAAAAAACGTAATTTTGGTATTTGGAATTTTTTTTCTTCTATGGTGTTCAGCGTACGGGTAAATGATGTTATATTTTAATAGATGGGACTTTTTTGGACGATTTTTTAGCAATACAAGATATGTGTAACTTTTTTATTATTTCATTTTTTTATTTCTAAAGTGGCAAAAGTGGGGTGATTTGAAACTTTTTATACCCCTTCCGACATCTTGACATACCCTCCCCAAAATACGTCAATGTCGGGTTGGGGTTCCGCAAATTGTTCGTATGAGTCGTCATGGCGTTCTTGCGCGCTCACAGCGGAGCGCGCAAGATCGCGGCATGGATACAGCTGGCATCCATGCTGCATCCCCCACGGCGGAGGGGGATTTACCCCTCGATGGTTCGCGATCATAATGGTGCGACCATCCAGCTGCGGGGCAGCAGCAGGGAGTGAGCTCCTGCTGCCCGGGATCCGGAGCAGTAACGGCGCTATGCGACGCTTTAATGAACTCTACCAGCAGCCGGGCGCTGAATGACAGCATCCGGGGTGTCTAGTGATCGTCACGATGCCCACAATTAGGATGGGCAATTTCTCAGAAATTCGGTTCGGTCACTTCGCCGAATTTTCGACAAAATTAGTTTCGGTCCGAATTACTTCGGCACGAAATCTGCGTTAAAAACAGCTATTTCCAGGCTGCCACAGAGCCTGAGGGTGCTGTAGAACGTTGTTGTCCATGCTTAAATATGCAGAGGGAGAATTGGTTTGGTCTTCATACAATGTTGTGTTTTAGTATGACACGGCACATGGACTGCCGCGCTCTTAGAATCGCTTTCACTTATAAATGCCCTGGGCCACGTTATGGGGGCAAAACTGACCTAAAAAATGAAGCAGAACGTAGCCTGATAAAGGTCATGGCAGCAAAACGCTGGAAAAAACAAACTGAGCGCTCAGGTTGGCAACATTAGTGTCAGAGTGTGGGAGGTGACGGCGGCAGCCCAGGGCAGCATGGAGGTCAGGACTGTGGCACAATGACTTTGGAAGTGGCAATACGTACCAGGCGCAGAGTGGCACAATGACACAGTGTGGAGGTCACGGTGGCAGCAGTATGAGGTCAGGCAGTGGCCCAATGACAAATTATGGAGCTGGCCCATAAGGAGTAGGCCAAAGAGTGGTACAATGACACAGTGTGGAGGGCACGGCAGGAGCAACAGCAGCATCATAAGGTCAGACCAGTGGCCAATGACCACATTGTGGAGGGCACGGCAGCAGCCACATCAGCAGATGAGGTCAGACATGTGGCACCATGACAAATTCTGGAGGTGGCAAAAACAGAGTAGGCCACAGTGTGGAGAGGCACGGAAGCAGCCACGGCTCAAACCAATCAGCATGAGGTCAGACAGTGGCACATAATGACACAGTTAGTGGAGGGCACGACAGGATTCACAGCAGCTAGGCATGAGGTCAGAGAGTGGCAACATTGACATTCTGCAGGTGGCCAAAACGGTACCAGGCCGCAGAGTGGCACAAATGGACACAGTGTGGATGTCACAGGTTAACAGCAACAGCATCAGCAGCATGAGCTCATAGAGTGGCACAATTGACAAGGGTTGAGGTGGGTGGCAATACCAGGTTTTTTTTTTCCCTGGTAAAGACGGTGGTAGGCAGATGGAGAAATGTCAGCAGATGCTGTGGCCTCAGGCGGGTGGCGGCATCAGAATAGTGGCTGAGGCGGGTAGTTGAACCCAGACGACGCCTAAGGCATTGGTGTGTGGAAATCCTGGCCGAATCCAGCCTGATTCATCTTGACAAAGGTCAGTCGTTCAACATTTCCCGTGGGACAAGCGGGTTCTCCACTTGGGGTAACGATGGCCCCCGCCGCCTCTTCCCATCTGACTACACCCGCTTGATGCCACACTACTGGCCGGGCTGGACAGACTTCTCAAACTGCAAACTCGGCTAGTTGCGGCCACAATCAGTTTGGACTGCCCAGTGTCCAGGGTCTCTAACTGTGGTGGCAGAGTGCTGTCAAGTAGGCCAATAAGCTGTTGGTTCAGGGATTGCTCCCATGTCCTGCTGACTGCTGCTGCTGGTGGTCATGCCCTCCTCACTTGGCGGGTGAAGGAAGTGCTCATTTAGTGACACCAGACTTAGGTTACTGTGATTGGAGATGGTACTGCTCCATAACCCCCACCTTCCCCAGCAGCCGCGGCAGTGTACGTGAGCGCTGAGGAAACCCAGGTCAGACCTGTCAGAGGAGGGACGATGCCGCACATAGGCAGCGGCCAATACTGATTACGGAGGATTTCCCTATAGTATTTGAGTTTGTCTTCCCTCTCAATAGCTGGAAAAAGGCTCCCATTTGGGACCGGTAGCGAGGGTCCAAATAGGGTGGAGAGCCAGAAGTCTTCCCTCTGCCGGTTGCGGGACTATTGGCTGTCTCTAGCCCGGCACATAAGCATGCTGCGGGACATCTGCACAAGTGACTCCGAGGGCTCCTGACCTCCATTTCCAATTGGGGTTTTTTAACCTGCCACGGTGCTTGGGAGTCCTCTGCACTGTCTTCCTCATCTCCATCGTGGACGGCGGTGGCGATGTATCTTTGTGTGTGTGTGGCACGGCGGTGCTCCTCCTCTATTGTCACCTGGGTAGAAAATCCATATCATTTCACCAGACAATGCTTCTGCTCAATGTCTCCTCCTCCTTTTTGTTTACTCCCCCTTTCCATTTCGTCCCCACCTGACTCCTGTGGCCAAAGATGTAGTCGCCACATCTCCAGTACCCCTGCCCGACAGGTTTTTCAGGCATCTGTTCAGGACATGAAGCAGTGGAATGGACGTTATTCATCCCGTAGTCCTGGCGATGCAAATACGTGGCCTCCGCGTATGGCCTCAACAAACGGCAGTGTCACGCATGAGCTGCCAGGCTGGACATCAAAGTTACACAGGGGAGTACTTCAGTCTGCATGGATCATCATAAAAAATCGTTAATGGCCTTATCTGTTCATACAGTCGGTCCAACAAGTGCAGGCTGGAATTCCAGCGGGTGGAAACATCGCCATATCAGAGCGAGTTGGGGGAGGCCGTTTGCCGCTGCTACTCGTGGAGGGTGTTCCTGGCTTTGTACGATATGGATAATAGTGCGATGCACAGTTAGGGTTCCGGCCATTTTCAGAATGTTCTGAAGATCGGTGGAAGACTTCAGGAACCTTTTTACAACCAGATTTGAACACGGGCCATTGCAGGCGCATTGGACCATCCCTCCTCGGTGCTAGAGCGGACACCATGTTCCTCCCATTGTCCGTCACCATGGTTCCGATGTGCTCAGTTGGCGCGGAGAAAGCCACATCAATCGATTCTTGCTGCAAGACGCGGAGCAGTTCCTCCCCTGTGGTGACTTCGTTCGCCGAGGCAAGCTAGGTGTAGAACTGCGTGAACACGCTGTGCCCTACAAAATGTGGTATGATGGACAGTACTTGGGAAGGCTGAGATGGTGTTGGTGGTGGAGGAGGAGGAGGCGGGACATTGGCGCAGGAGCAGTAGTTTGACAACGTGGAGGAGAAAAGCGGCTCTTTTCCTGTCAAGTTGTTGAGTGTGCCTGGGCAGGAAAGCACATTCACCAAGTGGGCCGTAAAGGAAGTTGTATGGCCCTGACCGTAGTTACTGCTCCAGTACGTCCGCGCGGCCGTGTACCTTGGAACAAACCCGATAAGCTCAAGGACTGACCACTTTCTGTTCTACATATTTATGAAGTGCTCGGTACTGCCTGGTTTGGAAAAGAAATTTAATGCTGGGAAAACTCTCCATCTCGGCTCGGCACAAGCCATTTAGTTCTCTGAATGGTGCAGAGTCCCCTATTTGGAAAGGGCTGGACTGCAATACCCACAACTTGGAAAGGAGACGGTCAGCTGCTGCACCTTAGCGATGGTTGGACGCATACTGTGCTCTTTACAATCGCCTCTCTGAGACGACATGCTGCGCCATGAGTAGCGTAGGTGCAGGAGCATCTGGAACCGGGAGAGGATGTCAAAGGAGAAACTGCTGCCTTCTGGCAGATGTGTTGGATCCTTGAATGGCTGAAATGCATCGTGCCACTGGCCGCTGGCTGCTGCTGCAGCGGCAGGATGGACCACCACATGCTGGCCAGTTTCTAACAGGCCACCGGATGGTGACGCAGCATGTGGTGACGCGGCCGTTGTGCAACTTTAGCTCTGGCCACGCTTCACTTTCTGCCCCACAGATTCTACCTTATACCCATTTTCGGCTACCTCGGTGTCTTAGCAAAGAACTGCCACACCGCCAGTAGCTGATTTTTTCCGCAGAACGCTCGCACGAGTGACTACTGCCGCAGCTTCTCGCTGAGCCCCTGTGCCGCTACTGTCTTGTGACCTGCGAAGCGTTTTTCTACCCCGTGGCCGCTTGGCTCCCGACCTACACTGCTGCTACCCTACTGACTTCACGGCTCAAACCACTTGCTGGCTGGCCGCTGCCTGACGCGCAAGCTGGACGCCCTCTTCTCCTGCACGCATGATGAAGCCTTGCTACACCCGGCTCCCAAGTGCGGTCGGCCTACATCATCATCTATTTGGTATCATCGTCATATGTCCTCATCACCGTCTTGGTAAGCCGAGGCTGACCTCTCACACTATGACCTCCATGCCACTCTCCAATCTTTACTTTGCCGCCTACTGCAAGAAGCTGGGGATATTGGCCGATTTCTTCGCTGCCAAGTAGCTGCTGACTGCCCTCCTCATATTGTTACTCCTCGCTATATAGTGGCGCTGAAGCCAGACCACACAGTAGTCCATGGCTGAGGGAACTGGATGGGACAGAGGCGGGTGAGGACAGGTGAGGGCCGCTGAACCAGTTCCCGGGCCATGCCAACTAAGTGTTGTGTCGAGGTTCACCAACCGGGGGGACTCTTGGCTGGGGTTGTCAGATGTCATCTGGGAGGAGAGGATGACATAGTCATCCAATCAAGAACCCTTGGGTTGCCTGAACAACACTCAGGCCGCTAGATGACAGCGGCAGTTGTGGCCTCAACGAGTAGACCCTGCTGCGTCGTCCCCTTGCTGTGCTGCGACTAGGGCCCCGTTTCAAGAAATGTTGTGACACATGCCACACGCAGTTGCTGTGTCTGCCACTCCTCTTCTGTCTGACATATGTTTTTCTATAAATGTACAGACACTGTTTGATGAAGCGATCTGTATATGATAATATTACACCTGATTTTTGACTCCAAATTGAACCCAGTAACAAGCTTTCTTTTTTTGTTTTTTTTTTTTTTTTTTCTTTTGGTAACCCTTGCGATATTAAATTGCGCTCACTAATGCCAGGAAAAATTTATGTGTATGTGTCGTTTACTAGCACATGTGGTGTTTTACTAAATGTAAAAGCACAAACAGCTTAATTAACCTTCGCTTGTGATATTATGCTTCAAGAAAAATTGTATATATTTCGTGTGTGAAAAAGACGGTTTATTTTTGTCAGCACAGCGCAAAAACAACGCTTAATTAACCTGGATGTAAATTGCGCAATAGAATTGAGCACCACAAACTAGTAGCTTGTAGCGTGTTTACAATGGCGGATTTTCTTCGCCACACAACGAGAGATAAAATTGTAATTAACCTTTGCATTGTGAAATTAGGCTACCAAAAAAAAAATATATTTTTTGGCGTTGTAAAAAGACGGTTTTTTTGTCAGCTCCAGCAGCAAAATCAACGCTTAATTAACCGGATGTAAATGCGCAATAGAATTGAGCCACCACAAACTAGTAGCTTTGTAGCGTGTTACAATGGTGTATTTTCTTCGCCACTCAACAAGAGATAAAAATTGTAATTAACCTTTGCTTGTGGAATTAGTCTACCAAAAAAATATATATATGTGGCGTTGAAATAAGACGGTTTATTTTTGTTCAGACAGCAGCAAAACAATCGCTTAATTACACTGGATGTAAATTGCGCAATAGTAATTGAGCCCCACAAACTAGTAGCTTCAACCTTTGTAGCGTGTTACTTTGGCGTATTTTTCTACGCCACACAATTAGAGATAAAATTGTAATTAACCTTTGCTTGTGAATTAGGCTACCAAAAAAAAATATATATTATTTTGGGTGAAAAAATAAGACGGTTTATTTTTGTCAGACACCAGCAAGACAACGATTATTAACCCCTGGATTGTAAATTGCGCAATAGAATTGAGCCACCACAAAACTAGTAGCTTTGTATGCGTGTTACAATGGTGTATTTTCTACGCCACACAACAGAGATAAAATTGTAATTAATTTGCTTGTGAATTAGGTACCAAAAAATAATTATAATTTGGCGTTGGAAAAAAGATCGGTTTATTTTGTCAGACACCAGCAAAAACAACGCTTAATTAACCCTGGATGTAAATATGCGCAATAGATTGAGCAAACACAAATTGTAGCTTGTGTAGCGTGTTATTATGGCGTATTTTCTTCGCCACACACAACAAGAGATAAATAATTTGTAAATAACCTTTGCCTTTGTGAATTAGGCTACCAAAAAAAATTATACTATATTTGAGCGTTGAAAAAGACGGTTATTTTTTTCAGCATCTGCAGCAATAACAACGTTATTTAACCCCTGGAGTAAAATTGCGCATATAGAATTGAGCTAGCCTAAAATGAGTGGTATTTGTAATTTTAAAAACGCTGTTTTCTTTAAATGAAGACAACAGGAAACTGGCTTAGATCCCATTGGCTATTGATATGTATATGCAGCTGCAGGTGGTCGCGCACTATGGATTTCAGATCCCATACCCCAAAAAATCATGGAAATGAACTTTCAGAGAACAGCTCTCTGAGACAGTGAGACACCCACAAAAAATCGCTGTGTAAAAATCAGTTCTTCAGAAAGCGCTATCACCGCAGCAGCACTTCCCTGTCAGTACAGTGAGAGGAGTGTGAGCTCCCAGCGGCGCGACTCGGTCTTATATAGTGCGGGTGACTTGACAGAATCCGCCGGTCTCTGATTGGCTCTCATATCTGCAATGTCATGCAGGCTATGCCCTTCTTCCTCCAGAGTGCTTTGCCCATGTACGCCATGTGCTCGCAGCCATTTTTTCAATCAAAAGCACACTTCGTTCACCCGAAGGACCCCAAAGTTCGACTTCGGTCCGAACCGAAGTTTTCCTGAAATTCTAAACGAATTCCACTTCGTTAGAATCGATTCGCCCATCTCTACCCACAATACATTGTGGGCAGCGTGACTGACAGTTGCCATGGAGACCAGTAAGTAGCCATAAGCAGTGTGCTGATCTCCTATTGTATGAACGATCTGACGGTCGTTCATGCAATTCCCTCGGGGGAAAAAGTGAAATAAGTGTATAAAAGTAAAAAAAAAAGTGTAAAAAATTTAAAACACAAACACAAAAAATAAAATAAAAACACGCACACCACTCTTTTCCCCTTTACAAATGCCAATCGCCCCAAAAGATCAAAAATAAACTACCCATATTTGGTATCGCTGCGTGCGTAACGACCCACCCTATAAATCGGTCATGTTAATTAACCCGTACGGTAAACGCCGTAAAAAGAAACCCAAAAAACAAAAAACAACAGAATTGCGATTTTTGTTCATCCCCCGATTTACATAAAATGGAGTAAAAAGGTCATCAAAAACTCATATTCAACATCAAAGTGGTGCCAATTAAAACGTCAGTTCATCTCGCAAAAAAAGTCCTTACACAGCTCTGTATATGGAAAAATTAAAAAGTTATGGCTATTAGAAGATAGCAATGCATAAATATTGTTTTACACAATAAAAAACACTTTTTAAAAAAAAAAAAAAATTGTGCTTCCAAATAAAAAAAACTTATTTAAATTTGGGTTTCACCGTAATCTTCTCAACCCACAGAGTAAAACTAACTTGTCACGGATACTACACGGTGAACGCTATTAAAATCCTAGGATTGCAGTATTTTCTTCACCCTGCCTTCCAAAAAACAGATTTAAAAGCGATCATAAAGTCTTGTCTCCCCAAAAATGATACCAATAAAAGCGTCAACTCATCCCGCAAAAACAAAGTCCCTACACAGCGCCATAAACAGAAAAAAAAAAAGTTATGGCTCTCAGACTGCGGCGATGCAAAAACGTTGTTTTCCTTTTCAAATAAAAGTGTTTTTATTGTGTAAAAGCAGTAAAACATTAAAAAAATTTTACAAATTTTGGTATCGCTGTAATGTATCAACCTGCTGAGTTAAAATTAGCATGTCATTTTATACCGCCACAGTGACCGATGGAAAAAATAAAAAACACTACCAGGATTGCTGTATTTTGTACAAAATGCCTACAAAAACCTTAATAAAAGTGATCCCAAAACATCACATCACCCGTAATGGTACTTATAAAAAAAATCAACTCATTCTGTAAAAAAACAGCCCACAATCAGCTCCGTATGCAAAAAATTAAAAAAGCTATGGCTGTCAGAATAGGGACACATTAAAAACGCACTTTTTATAAACTCGCTTCTATTGTGTAAAGTAATAAAACATAAAAAAACTTATAAATTTTATTTCATTGTAATTGTACCGGACCCCCATTGTAAGTTATCCCGTCATTTATTCCCCTTATGGGAATACTGTAAAAATGAAACCAAAAACAATGGCGGGGACTGTTTTCCCCCCCACCCCCATTTTCATGGGCCAATGCTAAAAAAAAAAATACGGAACACCTGGTGCGCCCAAAAAGCAAAATTACACCCTTTAGATGAGATCCTGAGGGGTGTTGAATCCAAAAACTTCTGGAAAGTTTCACCTGTTCTAGTAATTTGGGGGGCTTTGCAGATGCGACATGGCCCCACCAATATCTGTGCTCCAAAAGCAAATAGCGCTCCCTCCTTGTACCCCCTGCCATGCGCCCAAACAGAAGTTTACACCAACATGTAGGGTATTGCGAACTTGGAAGAAATTGCGTAACACAATTTTGGGGTTTTTTTTCAGGATTCCTTGTAAAAAAAATTAAACATTTTCAGCTAAAATTGCAGATTATTGGAAAAAAAATATTTATTTTTATTTTCAGAGCCGAACGCAAAAAAAATTGTGAAACACCTGGGGGGGTCGATATACTCACTACACTCCTGGATATATTCCGTAAGGGGTGTAGTTTCCAATATTGGGGTCTTTTTTAGGAGTATTTATTAAGTTTTGGAAAACCCTTTGGGTGTCCGCAAAATGAAATGGAGCCTAAATAAAATGGGTAATGAAAATGAGACCCCAGAGTCCGTAGGTGCTCCCCCTATTCTGAGGTTGTGGTTATAGCCAAATAGCGCACTAGGGCACATATGGGATATCTCTGAAAATGGCAGAATATGGGGAATCAATATTAAGTTGCATTTCCCTGATCACATTTACCATATTCTTGGGAATAATGGATAAAAAATTGAAAATCTGCAAAAAAAGTGAAATTTTGAAATTTCACCTCCACTTTGCTTTAATTTCTATGAAGTATCTAAAGGTTCAACAAACTTCTTAAATGCTTTTTTAAATACTTTAAGAGGTGTAGTTTCTTAGATGGGGTCATGTATTGGGGTAGCCACATCAGAACTGGACTGGTCCTTAAAAAAATCTATTTTGCAAATTTTCTTGAAAATGTGAAAAATTACTACTATTATTTTAAGCCCATTTAATGTGGTAAAAAAAAAAAAAAAATTTAAAAAATGATGCAACCTAAGTGGACGTATGGTAGATGCTAGTTATAAACTATTTTGAGTGGAATAACTATCTGTCTTACACAGAGAAATTTTTTAACCTTGAAAATTGCTAATTTTTGCAAATTTTCATGATATTTTTATATTTTTCACAAATAAACAAGGACTTTTTGGACTAAAATGTTTTACTAACTTAAAGCACAATGTGTCACGGGAAAACAATCTCTGAATCACATGGATAGGTAAAAGTGTCAAAAAGTTATTCTCACATAAAGTGACACATGTCAGATTTTAAAACCAGGGCTCTGTCAGGAAGGCCAAAACTGGCTCCGGCGGTAAGGCGTTAATATTTTTTTTAGACTTTAAAACATTTTTTTTTTACTTTAACTTTGAGTCCCCCTAGGGTACTACACCACTAGGGGGCACAATCATTTTTACAGCCTAATACATTGTATAACAGTACAATGCAAGCTGCTTGATTCCATTAAAACTTAAAGGGGTAGTCTTATTTCATTGATTAGCTTTAAACATGCAGACAGAGGTAAATAAAGATTATTACCAAATACACTGCTGTTCTGATTTTGCTTAAGACCACATCTTATCTGCTTTTACACATAGGTTTCCCTAGTTACGGGACACCTCTCTGTGCTCTTACAGGCTGCAGCAGTGTCCGGGATGGTGATGTCACTCTCTGTTCTGTTCTTCTTCTTGAAAGACGGGATCTTGTTTACATTAATTACTCACAAGCTTTAGCCCTTTAGAGCTCTGTAGCCTTGTGCACTACAGCAGTAATGTCACTCTACAATTATCAGCTAGGACTAGCTCTCTATGAGAGCTATGAATTACCGTAATTGCGGCACGCATTTCGTCGCGTACAGAATGCAATACGCGTCAAAATGCGCATGCACTTATGCGTAAAAAGACGCTGTGTGAACATACCCTAAGGCTTACAATATGGAGGGGTGAGAAATAGTTGTTTAACCCTGTAAAAGTTCTAAGGAAAACCTTAGTATATTTAAAACTTTTTTTGTATACAATTGAAAAGTGGTAATGACAAAGTTGAAATAGAAACTGCCATGTTGAAAAAAAAAACCTGGTCAGCCTTTCTTTCTACAATGTATTGTTAGACCAATCCACTCGAAAAATATATTTAATCTTTGAGATATCAAGAGCTAATGAATAATACCACTAAGCATTTGTCCAGTATTGAAAAGTGCCTTCCCTGACTGTACTACCCTATAGAGTGACACATCAAGCCTTGCATCCAAGCACCCTAAACATAACCCCACCAGGCCCAGGTCCATCCATTTATGTCCAACCTCTTCCAGCATGCCAGCACCAAAATAGTGTCATTGCTAAGGTCTATAAAGATATATCCTTTCAACCAAATAATACATTTTATATAAATACATACAAACAGCTGTAAGATCATTTTCTATGTATGATACCTCTAAATAATAGTCATACAGCTACTAAATAACACTACAATACAAGAAAAAAATATTATCACCATACTGAGCGGAGCAAATATAATGTGATGAGACTCCACGTACTGTGTCTCTGAAGAGTCAGAAGCTGCGTCCACACAGCAGAGTATAAAGAACAGGTCATTCTAATGAGAATCTGACCAGTATTTTACACTCGGTTTTCTTTTTTTGTCCTACTTTTGTTGCGGCTTTTAGCCGCAGTTTTCGGATTTCGGGTGCCCCATTCAACAGAACGTGTTCTAAGTTTTTTTTCGAAACCGTCCTTTTTGAAATCCGACCTCAGAAAATCCAAGTTGTGTAGACTACAGCTTGGATTTTCTCTTCAAGTCTATGGGGATCATTACACAATCAGAGTTTTGCAGATTCTAAATACTAAATCCGCTTAAAAATACTAATGTAAACCAGTCCTGAGTAGACATAGCCTTATGGAAAATATAGACTGCATTAGGAGAACGATATAAGAGAGGTAGAACGAGTCAAGACAGCTTATAAACCGCTCATAGTTAAAACAGGTTTACACAAGAGCCTGCACATAATTATTTAAAGGGGTTGTCTCATTTCACTTGTTCATAGAGCAAAGCAGCATTATTTCCTTCATGCATCCTGTCACTTCCTGGTCAAGCTGTCTGTAATTAGCATATGAGCTCTGTGTATTCAGACCTCTGCTAATTAGATAAACAATCTCCTGCTAGCAGGTTCAGAGAATCTTCTGTGCTAAAGTAAACAGTAGGTAATTAGTGTCTTTTGTCTGAAAGATCAGAAAACACACAAGCTCTCAGGCTGCCTGCAGTTCTGTGCTGAGACCTGTGTGATGATATCACTCCCTGCTATCAGATAAGACAAACAGCAGATGGAGAGAAAACAAACAGGTTGGTCACTAGAGAAACCAGAGAGCCCTCAGAAGGTGATAAAATCATTTGTAGCTCCTCAACAAAATGAACAAAGCAATATATTTGGAAACTGTCTTCATTTAATGTTCACTACATGTTGAAACCTAATCTTTGTAGTGAGACAGCCCCTTTAATAACTCATATGTACCACATCCCAGGATGGTGACTGTTAATTAAAACAAATCCACCTAAGGGCAGAGTTCTTGTCCCAGGACAATGACTGTAATCTATATATGAAAATATCCGCTACACTGCTGAGTACAGGGCACAGTGGAGTGAGTTTAGAAAAGATGGCTTCCTTCTCACTCCCACCTTGGTACCGCCCACATTCCTGAAAGGCGCCTTAACGAGGGCGATAACTGTGAGTGCAGCAGGAGTCGCTCTTCCCTACACTGTTGGGCCGGTGGCACCGCATCATTCTCGATTTCCCCCTCCAGCGAGTACAGGCCCCAGTGTCAACAGCCTGAGTATAATCCCTTGTTGGTTTTAATGCCGTAGGTGTTAATACAACATCTTTATATCAATACATAGAAAGAAGCCAACATGACCAAGGCATATTCACTGAATTTGTATAAATATTGCGGTGTATACATACAGAATAAATATATACTGTAAGCATGTATTAGTTAGACTGACTACATTTACACAAGTTAATTACCTAAATGTAATTCAATTAATCATCACATTTTAAATACAAAACTTTATGATGCCCAAATACACATTAATTTATTTTTGGTCACATAAGGCAGTACTAACTTTACATATCTAGTTTTAACTATAAGCTTCTTCTCATGTAACAATTTGATTGCTAAACCCACATTTACTGATCAAATAATCTATATGTATATAGTGGAAAGTTTGTTTTACTGAGACGTTAGTTGAGTGAATGAAGTCCTTGTAGATATGCATCTAATTTTGCCATGAACGTCGTTATGTCTTTTTTGCCACACAGACTTCATAATGCCTGGATTCAAATCCGCAGCACATTCATTAAATGTAAATGTGATATAAGGATAGATGTTGAATCAGCAATGGCCAAAAACATCAAGCCATATAACACCCAATCCTCCATCTTGAAAAATTTAAGATGTGTTAGATGACTGGAAATCTGGACCTAAAGCTTGACTGGAGAAACCACAGAAATAATGTTCCAATATTATACATTACACTCTGCTTTCATACACTTCTTAAAGGAGATGGGAAAATGATTCACTAGCAAGTTTAATGCCACAGTGGTTAGTATGAATTTAACCAAAGAAAAAGCTGACTTTTTAAATATCTTTTTATCTTTTTTTTTTCCAACTATAGAGACATTGTATGCAGTTATTTCCTTGGAAAAAAAAAATTCAACAACTGAAAATAATTCTCAACATTTTAACTTTTAATCATTAGTGTAGTCAATAATAGAAAATGTATGCAAGGTTTTTGATCAGAAACAAGGTTTAAAGGTGTGAATATTATGCAGGCAGGCTGCTATGGACTTAGAGAGAAGGGACCTGTATGGTCTTATCTGTATAGTGATGACTCCACCATACAGAGGACCAGTATTAACAAGCCAGGAGAACTGCCTCAAATGTCAAGGAAAGGAAAGGGAATGAAACAAGAAACAAACAGATTCCTTTTCCCTATGTGGCAAACCTGACACCATAATTGGGGGCATAGATTAATTTGTGCTATGCTGTCCCCTTTCCATGTATGTCATTAAAGGGGTTGTCTCACTACAAGGATTGCTTTTTATGTTAAAGATCTTGCAAAAACAAGTCACTTTGCAATATGTGTCCATTAACAGTGTCCTACCTATTCTGAGATATCCCCTCTTGTATGGGCTACATCAGCTATTCAGGATGCTATAGCTGCAGACCTGTTTGATCTATCCTAATTGGCTGCCAGCACTGGTTGCTATACCTACAGACCTGGCTTCTACGGCAGCCTAGTGGAAGCCAGTTAACACGCACCTGAATTCAAAGTGAAACCAAGAAAACAGGACAAATCAATGTAGTGAGACAACCCCTTTAATCATATCTTCTATACTGCTTTGAGCCAAAGAACTAGAACTCCATAATGTTCAAAGAGTAAGGCTAAGTCCACACAGCAATGTTAACATCGTCATACCGCAGTTTTCGTGCGGGTTTTGCGCTAAAAACCGCAGATGGTTTTCGGATTTTCCGCCGACCCCGTACATTGAAGCTATGTGGATCCAACGGTGGACAGTGGTTTAGAAAATCAACAGTAGAAAATCTGTGCTGTGTAGACTACAGCATACTGTAGATTTTCTATTGTGGTCTACACAGCACTGGTTACAGTCTGAAAATCTGACCAAAAAGCAGTGCTGTGTAGACATAGCCAAAAGCAGTGTCCACACAAGGTTGAGTATGATTAATTTGAAGCAAGACTATAAAATAATACAAGTGCTTTGCTTCTATTACATATACATATCCGTAAAGACATAGCTTAAAGGCTACGTGTATCCTTTATCCATTTAAATAGTTAATTTCTTTTCCTTGCCTCAATCCAGACATAGCCAGAAATATAAATCCATTGGCAAGGTGCCCTTCCAGAATTCTTTTTGGTCTGAGGCCACGATAATAACATAATTCCATACTACAGTCAAGACTGTGAGCATCTTATCCACTTTGTGAGGCATAACATGTTGCACAAGTATTTAGGTTCACCTGCCCACATATACTGCAATGCTGTGCATGATAATGTTGTACTCTTAAACAACCAGGGTGACTACATACAGCATAGTGTCCTTTACAAATTGGAACAAATGAATTCTTTTTGATTTGATGGAACATCAGGAGGGTGGATTTTAGAAAACTTCCCTTTTTCCTGGCTTCTTATGACCATATTTATGATATATGGAAACTTTTGATTTCTACGGGGAGATTAGATTAGGCAATTGATTAGAATATGTTAGGTGTAAATAAATCTTTTACCCTTAAAAGCAATATTTACCAACCAGTGCTTTGGAAGTCACATCATGTTGTTCGGATTCCTGCATACATGGAAAAACTGTAGTACAGCCCCGATCCCAGTGGTGCTGCGGCGCCCGGGTGGCGCAAACCCCGATGTCTACAGCGACGCCAAAAGACGTCGCTGTAGACGAACGACCCGCACCAGCCGACGTCAAAAGTCGGTGGGCGGTCGTTAAGGGGTTAATGTTCATGACTCCACCATCAGGAGGACACTGAACAACAATGGTGTGCATGGTAAGACTTCAAGGAGGAAAAAGAACACTGTTGCCCATTTGCAGCTTGCTAAAGATCACCTGGACAAGTGAGAAGACGATGGGACCAATATTTTGTGGACGGATGAGACGAAAATAGAGTTTTGCTCTTTTTTTCAAATGATGATGTTACAAGAATGAAAAGCACCACATTCCAGCATAAAAAACCTCATACCATATGTAAGTCATGATGGTGGTAGTATCATAGTTTGGGCCTGTTTTGCTCAATCTAGGCCAGTAGAGCTTGTCATCATTTACCTGAATTATACCATTAAATCTTATACAGGAAATTTTTTCTACCAAATTGTTAAAGAAGAATAAAGCCTTGTAATGCCCAAGTCAAAGTCCTAACCTTAATCAAGTACAAATGTTGTGCAAGGACCTTAAAGGGGGTTTATCGTTTAAATTGTTTGTGCTCTTCAGCTAATTCTGCCCGGAGGTGTGTCTCTCCTCACTGAAGAGCTGTGACATCATAATTCTGTGTGTGCAGTGGACAGGGAAGGATGTCTGGACAGCTATACTGCCTCCTGCATGCTTCTTATGTCTGCAGAGCTTTCAGCTTCAGGCTCCACAAGCTCCTTGCTGTGCTATAAGCAGTTATACACACAGCCTGAACTGATGAAACACATGTGAGGAATGCACACTGCTCCTCCCCTTCCCCCTCTGTTATCAGGTAGGAGGCTGTATGACTGTGTTATATGGAGGGAACACAGGACATAAGACTGTGTTATATGAGGGGATCTATGAGTTAAACAGTCAGTAATTAGTCAGATTATTCACCTTAGAGCTGGGAGATGAGTATACAGCCAGAACCCCTCTCATATAGCTGATTTTACTTTTGGTTTTAACAGCCCAGAGGGGAGTAAACACAGAGTGTGCAGGCAGCCAATCATAGCGCAGGGAGTATGTCCGGGGCGTTTCCTGTCTGGGGGCGTATCCCAACAGACTGAATGAAGTGTCAGCCAGCCAATCACAGTGCAGGGGGCGTGTCCAGTGCAGAATCCGTCCGAGGGCGACTAGCCAATCACAGAAAAGGGGCGTGTCCCAACTAGCAGCAGTAGAAATAGAAAACAGATGCACAGAAAAGCTCATATCTACTATACTAAGGGACTTTGGTAATGCAACCAAATTACAAAAGTGCTTATTTTTACTGTCCCCATAATCTGAAATACGATCTGTGTAGCGAGAAAACCCCTTTAAGTGACAATTCATGTGAGGAAAGTCACCAACGTAACAGAGTTGAAGCTTTTAAGTATAGAGAAAAGGGTTAACATTTCTCCAAGCTGATGTGCCTGACTAATCAATAATTATAGAAAACAATTACATGCAGTTAATGCTGCACAAGGGGGTCATACCAGATACTGAAAGTGCTTCATACTTTTGCCACTCACAGGTATGTAGTTTGGGATCATTTTTCTCAATAAATAAAAGTCTAGTATTTTTTAATTTATTTGTTTGATCTGGTTCTCCTTATCTCTGATGTAGTCGTAGGTCAAATTGATACAGAAATATAGAACATTTCGAAGGGTTCACAAACTTTCACGCACCACTTTATGAAGTTGTATTGCCCAGGGTTCTAACTGTGCAAGACTCAGGGTCATATTACAGTAAATGCTGAGTGATGGACACATTAGGGGATTCACACTAGGAACACCACACTGGCGGCATAGCAGCAAAGTGGTTTGCCAAATCACTTATTTTCAAATAACAAATAGGCCTTGTCCCCCCGGCACGGGTTTTCAGCCGGTTTTACAGACAGTTTAACAGACAAACTTTAAATTAGACCTTAATGGAAAACCCGCGCAGCGATCCCCACTGCACAGGTTTTCCGTCCAGTGCTTTTTCAGGCCGCCGGCAGTCTGAAAAACATAGAATCTGTTCATTCTTCTGTCCGGTTTTCGGGCGGATATTGAACATGTCTATGCAAAGGGGAAGGGCTTTTTTTCCGCTAATCGCGGAGAAAAGCCGTCCCCCTGCAGCCATGTGCACAGCCCGAAAACAGTTCAAATACCGGTCGGTATTTGTCCTGTGCCGTGGGGACACGCCCTTAGACACAAGACACAACTACAAAATACTGATACATGCATATAACAAGTGATCAGTTCTCTGACCTACCAACTGTCTGCATAGATTGTACACGATTTAAACCAATGAACAAATCTTCTCAAGAAAATAAAACAGAATGAGCATAGATCATAAAGTCAAACAAATTCCACCTCAATTTGTAGGCCTAATGACCAACAACTTGCCCACTAAGTGGGTAACCAGTTAAATGGTGATCTAAGATCAAACAAAGTATACTCAGTAGATACCCTGTTTCCCCGAAAATAAGGCATCCCCCGAAAATAAGACATAGTGCATTTTTTTATGCAATTCAGAGTTTGCTTATGCTGATGTTTGCGATGAAATCACTACAATATATTAATACTTGTTGATTTTTTGTTCAACAATAAATGTGAATTATTGTTCATAGAAAAATAAAACATCCCCTAAAAATAAGTCTTAGCTCATCTTTAGGAGCAAAAATTAATATAAGACACTGTCTTATTTTCAGGGAAACAGGGTATATTTGGTAAGATGCAACTAAAACCAATGTTAGATACCTCTTATTCTTCCTTATGTTGGATAAGGTTATTTAAAAATCTATTCTAATCTATTTGATCTGTAGTCTGTTGTATCTAAAACTATGAGGCCACAGTCTAAACATTCACTTGGTAAGCTCGCCTTATGTATTTATTCCGCAGTGTAATAACATAATGTTCTGAACCAGAGATTTGCCTCAGACTGGAATGTCCAACCTTTCCTCCATGCTTTCTTACAGAAGAGCGTGTACAATTATTTACTGATTTATTTTCACAAGTACAAAATAACACTAGCCGAGATTAAAGTTGTGTCCAAATATAGCAAGAGAAATGCTAACCCTCTGTTGTCATAGTATTTTTTAAATGTTATGATGAAGTGGAGAATATGTAATGTAAAAAGGATATTTTAATATTTAGCCAAGATAATTTCTGAAAAATATCTTTACTCTCCAACTCTTGGATTGATGGACATAAGATATATATAATGGGGAAAAAATCAGCCTGGTCAGCTGAGCCTCTAAGGCACAAAATGTGTGAGAGTCACGTAACACCAGTGGGTGATGAATATTTAACTCAATTTGTTGTTCCAGGCAGGGACACCAGTAAGAAGGATTTCACGGCTTCTTGCCTTTGGTCCCACCGACAGAACCATTTATCACCACTTGGCTTCAACCCCGGCCCCACCTACAATATCTATGCAGCTATGAGATGCATATATAATCCCGAAATTAAACCCCTTGAGTCCTTGATGTCTGCAAATTCTAATTAAAGGACGCAAGCAATTAAAGTAGTATGATTTGAACATTTGATCTAAGAGCATGCCACAATCTGCGCTACCTATAGAATGTGGTTCTGGGGGAGTGGAAATTCCTAAAATAAGTAATCAGAATTGCTAAAAATATTTGTTGTATGGACATGTGCCAATGTTTCAATGCCATGCGGTATCCAAATGTTAGAGTTTGGGGAGTCTAATAGTTAATGCACTGCCTGATTGTATCACAACAGACTTTCAACTATTACCTGATTACATGACATTTTTAGCCAACTTTACAATTTATTTGGCCGGTGTATAAAGAGGAAGAAGAGCCTTGTCTCTCCCTTAAAGGGGTATTCCTGTTCTATTGATTAACTTTAAACATGTAGAATAAATAAAGACTATTACCAAATACATTGCTGTTCTGATTTTGCATCTCTTCAGAGTTTAGAGCAGATCTTATTTCTTGCATGTGCACACAAGCTCCCCTAGTTACCGATCACATCTCTCTGCTCTAACAGGCTGCATTAGTGTCCAGGATGGTGATGCCACTCCTTGATGTGCTCCTTATCTTGAGAGATGGGAGCTTGTGCACACTACTTAATGATAAGATTGAACCTTTAAAGCTCTGCAGCTTTGTGCACTACAGTTTACATACCTTCTGCCTTCATATCACTTTATCAGGAACAGCAGAGATAATATGCCAATCATTGCAATAGAACCACCCACAGCCTAACCAGGAAGTGTGAGTCTTAAGATGCCTATGGCTCTACAAAACAGCATGATAAGACAATTCCTTTCAGACTATTCCAATAAGGCCGCATCATCGTCGCAAAGTATAACAATTTTCTTATTAACACCAGAGTCTTTCTAGGTGGCATATCAGTGTTTGTCTCCCATCTAAGCTTCCAGAACAGTCATGAAACACAGCAGTCGAAAAGCTTCATGCCACAGACATAAAAATGTTTCTGTCAACAAATCTGTGCATCCCTGGTGATGATCTATAACGTTTTGGACCATTCAAAATTGGTATTTTAGAATAAAGGTCAAACGGGTGTTTGATGTTAAGCCCTTGTGTTCAGAGTGCTAACCCCTATGGGTTTGTGATGGTGAAGTGAGAGAACTGATGGTGCACATATCACTGAGGTGATGGCGCGGCAAGAAATGCAGATTCACAGTTTGTTTCATTGCAAACTAAGGAACACTCTTGAAGCTTTGAGGTTACAAAAAACACATTTAAAAGTTTAGTTTATATAGTTGTTATCTGGAGACCCAAACGTCACTGCAACAACAGCTAATATCTCTATACAGTCTCTGTCCCCAAGTACCAGGGTATTAATGTCACATACACTTCTTACAAAAAGTTATATATTTTGGCTATTATGATAGTTGCTTGGTTGAACATTTCAGTGGATGTAACATAAAATTTCTTGACATTTTTTTTTTAAGTGAACTAAATGAGACCATCTCTTAACTTCCGAATCCACATATCCATCTGGTCAATGTTTTAGTACTTTTTCACAACTTGCTGATCTCTAACACAGAGCTTAATGGCAAATTCCCAACAGGTGTTTGATCCCTGAATCACCCAATAAATTTAGGGGATCAATTTAAATTTTCGATTTAAAGTGTCCTCCTCATCATGCTGTTCACATTTTGACATCATGAAACCAAGACAAACATCTTACAAGTAGATTAACAGTAGCTTGTCATTGTGGAAGCTTCAAGCAGGATGTTCTCAGATGAAGTGGCAACTGAGCATTAAATGTCAGAGAGTGTCCACATCAGGTTTAACCACACAAAACACCACGAGAATGTAAACGGTTTTACAATGGTCCTGTGTGACACTTGTGTGCCTCTGTCTTCCCTTAAATGTGCTTGTATTTATGTGTCATTCATTATTCGGTTTCACAGTACCTTGCTTACAATGAAGTGTTCATCAGTGTGTGCTATAGTCAAAAGAAATCCACTTCTTTGTCTTTCTGTGACTCTCCCAGTCTTTCTTCATCTCTGTTTATCAACCAGCTTGATGGCATCTAAGCTCCTCCAATCAACTGTCGAAAAACAAAACGCTATGCATCAGCTCACCCAATATTAGTTCCACCTGAGGCTGCTCGGAAAGGCTGAAGCATGCCTTAAAACAAATCCCAAAAAAATAATAATTTCAGCATTCACTCAGGTATTAAAATTATAAAAAAAAAAATATTCTGTAAGCCTATTTAAAGATTCATATTAAAAATATCAAAGTAGCAAAACAAACACGCAAACGCGTTTCAGAGTTGCCTCTTTAATCATAGCGTGACACAAAAGTATACACACCCATATTTAACTGAAAGAAATACAGTCACATTGCCCTTTTTATGACCACTGATAATCCCCATAAAACCACCAACACATAATATAATAGTCCATAATTAACCTAAAATAAATCCTTGTTTATTTTGAAACTTTCATATTAATATATTAGTATTGATACATTAGATCATGCCTTTTGTCTCTCTTGATTTCTCGGCATAGAAAGGGTTAATAAACCGATAAAGGGTGGAGATCACCATAGGAAACTTTTAGGGGCCGTTCACTAAGGCGTTATTTGCACCGCGGAATGGCCGCCGTAACACCGCGCCGGATTTGCTCTGCAGTACGTGCGCCAAACCTTCGGAACATTACGGTAATCCACAGTTCTATAGAGAACAGTGGATTTCCGTCTTTTCCTCCTGACTCCTGCGAATTCCGCCGGGCGGGGAGAAAGTGAATTCACAATTATCCAGGCGCAATAATACGCGCCCGTGGATAAGCAAGTCAATGTGGGCCTGGGAGCGGCGCCCCCGCCTCGCCTCCGTCCCCGCCCTCATTCACTGCGGGATTTGAGAGCCGGATTGCGCTCACAAATCCGTCGGAAATAAGCCGTGTGAACACGGCCTTTAAACGAGAAGTCGTCGTGTGAATATTTTTGGGGCCATATGTACGAAACCTGATCTAGGGCTAAAACTCACTATGTGTGCCCTATCATCAAATAATCCAAAGCGCCCATTTTCATTTCATATAGTGCTCTGGAAAAATGAGAGGAGCGCTCTGATTGGTTACTATGGGCAACAAAGTGAGTTTTAGACCTAGACAGGTTTCATACATGTGGCCCTTAGACTCAACACCAGAACTCCGGAGGGATTTAACAAATGGCATGGTCTAATATATCCATACTAATATATTAATATTAAAGTTTTAGCATAACATTGCTTTATTTTATGATTTATTACTGGATTTTATTTTGTGTGTTAATGGTTTTTCACCCTTTTTCTGGTGTACAATGCACCTATCTAAGCCGGCTACGAGTCCCTATACGCCTAAAAAATGTGTTAATGCCCATGTTTGGTATGCCTCGACACATTCTTTCGAATGCGCATAACATGAAGGGGTGTTCTGGGGATGTTATGGAGGCGTGTCACATCACATTCGTAAGATTGGACACATATATGAATGTGGTTCGGCAAAACTAAGCACATTACTGCTCCGACATGCAGACCTATTTCAATGTGGTCTGCCTGAGCCTGAGGAGTCAAAGTGGAGATAATTCGCTGAAGGGTCAAAAATGTCCAATAATTTCTCAACTTACACAAGTACCAATACGTAAAAAGAAAATTATTATAATTATCAAACTGTATAAAATTTAATTATTTAAATTGAAAATAAAATTGATCATATCAAATTAATATAATAATATATAATATCCCCAAAATATAGAAATATCTCCTATAAAATGTATTTCAAATTCATAGAATCTTTAATTTTACATTAAATAATCCACTGATGTTGTTCAGAATTTTAATTTTAACAGTTTATTACACATCAATTAGAAATTTATTTTTGCTGCTCTCACCCTATTAATTCTACATACAGCAAGAGCGCAGCACATCACAGTATTGCTGGGACCAGTGGTCCACCAAGCAGGATCAGAACCAAAGTTTTTCTATTCACTGACATGTTATTCTAATGACTTCTCTTATTTCCAGCCTATCTATAGTCTTAATACATGTTAGGCACATTACTTATGTGCCTAAGTTCCGTAATGCGCCTAACGCATAGGCGAGGAGCGTCGAACTTTACACCATTTATGAACGCACAAAAAACACTTTCAATTACATATACCACTGACTGAAAATGAGACTAGATTATTCACTTTGACGCGCCTTCCTTCATACATGTCGCCCATAGTGTCATAATAGGTCATGTGACCATATTCCGTTCACTTAATATATGGGTGTGTATACTTTTGTGTCATGCTATTATTAAGGAGCCAACTTATTCATCAGTTGCCACCATCCACAGGCTTCACATCACACACATGTTGCCAAAATAGCAATACAATATGGCACCTTTATCAGAATGCATTATGATTAGGCATCAAATACAACATTTTTCAGTCACATTTTTAGCTCAAATGAGTTTGAGTGCAACACACTGATTACACATTTATTATGGCAACTGCGCCTGAACTTGTGCCAGCACACTGGTGTACATGTTTTACACCAAATTTTCTAAGTGTTTTAAACAGTTTTTTGACATATTGTGCTTTCTCTGACAAAAGGGTTGTGGCTATATGGGAAGGGGCAAGATTTGGTGGAAAGGGGTGTAGCTTACAGGGGCTGTCCTGGTGTAAATTTTAACATGAATTAGTGCTATTAAGACTGTAAAAATTAAAAAAAAAACACATAATTACCTCCCCACTCACCACCAATCCCACACTGCCACTGCCACTGCTCTCACCAGGTTTTTCCGTTTACCTCCAGTCCTTGAAGTTAGATCATCACTACTGCAGCTTGCCTATACATATATGCCGTATAATTCAAACTGCACTCGTTAGTGATAGCCTATTGGGAGTTCCTTGCATGTGCTCCCTAATTACGTCCAACAAACACACATAAGGCTATAAGAATAAATTTAACACTTTTACTTTGCTTTTTCTGGTGTATATACAAAACATTTCATTTGAACGAACAACTTTTTGGCAATACAATATAGTTGTAGTAACGAGGCAATACTTAGCTGGTATAATGTCCAACTTTCTTATGGGTTAACTACCCGAATAAGTCCATCAGAAGCTGAGTGCGGAGGAGCATGCTTAAAAAAGGAAAAGAGTATTTCCGAAACGTCGCACCTCGTTACTACAACTATATTGTATTGCCAAAAAGGTGTTCGTTCAAATGAAATGTTTTGTATATACACCAGAAAAAGCAAAGTAAAAGTGTTAAATTTATTCTTATAGTCATATGTGTGTTTGTTGGACATCACTACTGCAGCCACTGATTGGCTGTCGTGGTCATGTGCCATTCCCTGACACTACTGTTTGGAAGTGAACAGATCTGTAATATCAGCAATGACAGCCAATCAGTGATAATCCAACTGCCAGGACTAGAAGTAAACAGCAAACCCGTCAAAAGGATCGGCAATGGCAGTGCAGGAATGGAGGTGAATGGAGAGGTAAGTATTGTTTCTTTTTAATAATTCTCACAGCTGTGATAGCACTAAAATACACACCCAGACAACCCCTTTAATATGCACCAAAATTTCACCAACTAATAAGTGCTATAAAGTAACACAAATGTGTCTAAACACACGGCAGATTGATCATACACCATGACCCACTGTAATAAATCTGATGCATTTTAATACTGTCCAGTCCATGTTTATACGTCCAAGTACAAAACTGCATTAGTAAATCTGGCCCAGTGTTTATATGGGGTTTTTAACAAAGCTTTATATCCGTTTCACCTTTCACTTTCAAATGAAAATGAATTTATATTTATAAATAAGGCTAAAAGCAGCGTGGAAATAAAAAAAAAGTCATTTGAAATTTACCATTTTTCAATTTTATTATAAGCTAAGTCCCCCCGAATCCTTTTTGCCTGGTTGACAAGGGTTCCCAGCAAAAATGGCTTCTTTGGTCTTCTGGGGATGTCTAAATAATATATATAATATATATATAATATATATATAAATATATATATACAAACAACACCAATATATTATAAATATATATATATACAAAATAGTATATAAATTATATTATTTATATAAAATATATATATATAATATATATTATATATATATATATTCATCATCCTTCCGTTTCTGCTACTGCAGTGTCCGGCAAACAACGCCTACAATGACATGCTTTAGGCACAGACGCGTGAATAAGATTTTTGGGAAATTGAAATGCGTCTGTGCCTAAAGCAGATAATCATTTATAGAGTTTGGATTACTACTCCCTGCCATGTATTTTAAACTTTGTATTAATAAAGTAGCAAGTTTTTAAGAAGATGCTAGCCTATGGAGTCATTGTAGGCGTTGTGTTGCCGGACACTGCAGTAGCAGAAACGGAAGAGTAATGTGTGTACTTGCCTGAGGAGGAGTTGTTCAGGCGTCCGAGCACCGCATGTATCAAGTCCACGAACTACTAAAAAGTAAGTGAGCTGTTTTATATTTTTTTGATTGTAATAATATTCTATCTATCATATCTATCTATCTTTTTAAAATATATATATTTTAAAATAAAGAAAGAGTAACTCTATGCAGATAGATATAGATATGTATCTGTATATATCTATTTTTAGCTACATATCTATCTGTATAGAGTTCCTACCTCTTTTAGCAAATAGACAGTGAGTGGATATATATTAAATCTGGAAAAGTAAAAGACAAACATTTATTCCAAAAACTTATATCTGAAACTTACATCTAAGGAGAATCACAGACAGTAAATTCAGTGCTGTAGTTGTTTGACACAGTTTCTTGATGTGGTAGTGCTGGTAGACACAACCACAACTCAGGAAGCATGACATTTCACAATTAGTGTAAGCACAGAGTTTATGTAACCAATTACACATGACACTGTTCCTGCAGTCTCTGACCCGTACTGCACTGCCAACTACAAACATCCAAAGCAATTTTCTTTCAGCAGTGATACGACAGTATTTCAGATGATATTATCGATCTTATGCAGAAAAACTGGAAACAATGTATTTTTCTACAAAGTCAAGAAATTATCTTTGTAAAATCTTGAGTTCTTGTCTACCTTTACAGTAAAAGAGGACCGGTTTGTTTTAGTAACACTTGTGTTCCTTATGACATATGAAATCTGGAGCATTTTCTCATTTTTACCCTGTGTTGTGCTGTTCCTCTGTTATTCCTTTCAGAAATGCATTACTGAATCAGTCAGCTGGGCGTTACCAATTGGGGGAGTTTCCCTGCTCAGTCTGACATTGTCCAATCAGTATTGACATAAACAATATTTACAGAGACACACCCCTTTAAAAAAAAAAAATTTAACAACTACGACTCAAAAAACAGTTTAGAAGGAAAAACAAGGAACACACAACACAAGATAAAGAGAAGTGCTCCAAAAAAACACTCAGGGAAACACAAGGATTTTTTTTTCTATGAAGGCCTTTTTAATTCAAAATCATTTTGAAAATCTGGGAAGAACGAAACTTTCTATGAAGTTGGACAAAAACCGAAAATTTTTCCCAAAAGGGGTGGCAGGTTAAGGGTATCATCATTTTTGGCCAGGCCAGTTTCATTAGCTTGTTTTTTTTTTAAACTTGTCAGATAAACCACAATTCAAAAAGTCTGATTTCATTATTAAATTTTCAGTAAAGTATATTCTTTTTATAGTTTAAATTTATTCAGTGACCTTTTGGTTTTTCTTTCTTTACAAAGGGGAAACTAACATATATGCTTAAAAAAAAATTGTTGAAACTATGTTGAGGAACATTAAAAAAAATTTTAGTTCGTTTAGAACCCTTGAACTTTTTTTGAAATTTTTTGTTCAGGTTCTATTCGAACCAAACTTCAAACCCCCTTATAATCTATGGGAGAAATATTCTGGTTAATTTTTATACCTAACAGGTGAGGGAACTGGGAATTTCCCCCCATAACAGTAAACGGATACTGGGAACAAAAATAGGAAGAAAAATTTTGGGCCCAAGAGTAACAGAAAAAAATTGAGAGGCAAAATACTCATTTCCCTTTAATGGCTAAAAAAAAGATAGGACACTTGCAAACAGGGACTAGCTAAGGAGGGGCCAGCTGTTTTGGGCTCTGCATCCTGAAGGGGGCAAAAAAAATCCCTTTGACACAAGGGGATTTGGAGACGTGGTTTTTTGCAATTTCGAACCCCAAAAAACAAAACTGAACTTTTGGGCACTGAGTATGATTAGCAAATCCAACACTCTTTAAAAAAAATATATCCTGTAATGAGAATTAAGCTTATGTAGCCGCAAATTTGCCAAATAACAGCTTCTGGGTGCGGGGAAGATACAGCCACAATACCAAACCCCCTAACTACTATTTTTTCCCTATGGAAAAAAAAAAGTTATCAAACTAAAAGAAATTCTGTACAGTCCCGGAGTGGAGAAAATAATGGCGTTCCAAAGGCCATACAGTGAAATAAAAAATAACGGTCTTTGTGATTTTAGAAACCCCTTTTGAGGGCCCAAAACCCTAGCGATGACTTTTTTTGAACTTCTCTGAAATTGAAAGACTGGATGGCCTCCAAAATTGTAGTTTTGGGTTTGGATGGCCCCCCAAAAGTGCAAAAAGGGTGTTTGGGGGGCTGCCAAAATACAGTAGCCCCCGAAAAAAACCCCTAAACCCTAAAAAAAATTGGGGTGTGGGGGGAATTTAAAAATTTTACTCAAACCGAAAAAAAATTTTGTTCGGTTCGGCTGAGTTCAAAAAAACTTTTTTAAAGTTTACAGGTTTTAACTTTTCTAAGAACGGGTTTCGCCCAACATATTTAAAATTTTGGGCTTGTGTTAAAGAAAAAAACCCCAAAATTGGCCCCAGGGATTTAAAAATTTGAAAAGGGCTTGCGAGAGAGAAGAAATGCATTTTTGTAACCATAAAAAAAAAAAACCACGTTTTTTTCCCCACTTTTACCTGCATAAGAGCTGCAATTTTTTCTATGGATAACTACATTTTCAGTCTTTGACGGGGCTCAGAAATCGACGGCATTTAACTTTTTTTTTATTTTTTTCTTTTTTTTTCCTTTTTCAAAGGGGGGGTTTTTGGGGGCGGGGGCTGTTTTTTTTTTCTGGTTTTTTTTATTTTTTTTAACATTTTGAAACCTTTAATTTTTACATACACAATAAAAAAAGAACATATGCAAAATTTCCCCCTCCTATCTGAAATTAAATCAGAATAAACCATACCCTGTTCAGGTCATATTTTCCCTTTTTAAAATTTTTTATTCAAAAATGATTTTCTGGTTTTTTATTTTAAAATATTCTCTCCCCAAAAAAAAATTTAAACCCCTCCCCCTTAAAATTTAGCAAATTACTTCCCTTTGTCAAGGGGAAACCCTTCCCAAAACAGAAAGGGGATCAATAAAGGGATCAAAAAATTTAAATTTGCCTCCCTGTGTTTTGTTATTTAAAAAATATATATATAATCTTGTTAATGCCTCACTGTCTAAACCGCTGGCAAAAAAAAGTGAGTAAAACCCTAAATAAAAAGGGGGAAAAAATTTGGGCCCAAAATTTAATATTTTTGTGGGGGCCCACTTTTTTTTTTCCGCACTGCCTTTTTGGGCAGGAGGTTCACTAGAGCTTACGGGTTTGGGCCCCCCTTTGGAACCCTTTTTCCACCCCCTCCATAAAAAAAATCACGGCTGGTAATTTAAGAGAACTTTTTTGAAACCCTCAATTTTCCCGTTTGAGGTTTTCCCTACGAGGGCTAAATTGGGTTTTAAAAGGTTTTGGAGACATGTTTTGGCTACCCGGCATCTTTCCCCTCATTTTCTTCAAAAAGGTAGGGGTTGTTTTTGGAGGTGGGGTTTAGGGTCTTTTATCATTTTTAAATACGGGCCCGCGCCAAAATTCCCAAAGGGAGGGGCATGCTTGCTTCATAGTCACTTTTAAATGCTGGAAATTTAGGGTTTCCCTCAATGAACTAAAGCCCCCACATTACCATGCAGTCCAAACCCATGACCCCGGGACCCATTTTCAAACCCCTCAATGGCAAACCGGAAATGCTTGAAAACCACCCAAAACCAAATAAGTTTAAAATTTTTGGGCCTCATCAAAATAAAAAGGAAAATTCTGTTTTTTCGAAAAATTTTGGGTATGCGGGCTTTCTTGTGCATCTTTTTTAAAAGAGGTTTCCTTCGGGGACAACAGCCATGAAAGACAAATTTCTTTGCAGTGTGCGGGTGAAATGGTAAAACTCGGGCAGGTTTGAGCCCCCACCCCTTTAATCTCTGCAGCATTGCTGGCAGCCTCTTTGGCCCTATTTTGAAAAAACAATCTCTGGTTTTGTTTCTTTAGCATTTGGGATCAACTTCTTTTTGGGCAACCATGGCGAGGCCTTTCGATTTGGGAAAACTTTTCCCTTTTTAAAAAACCGCGTATGATCCTTTGGGCCCCGTGCTGCAGGGTAAGGGTTTTTTGGGGCTGGCAAACTTCTTACAGCCCACACTACTTTTTGTGAAAAATAATTCTTTTTTTTTTGATTTCAGAGAGTTTTTTTGCCATGAGGTCCCATGTTTAAAATTCAGTGACCGTTGAAGACTGTGAATGAAAACCCAAAATTTAAAACACACCTTGTCCCATTCCCCCAGCCCTTGTTAACTAAGTAATAGAACGTGGAGAGAAATGGCAAATGGGACAAATTTTTACCTGTATCAAAGTGTCATATCTTCATTTTTCCCCCATGAAAAAAAATACATACTTAAAAAAATTTTTTAAAGGGGTGTTAAATAAATACGTAAAAAATATAAAATTCTTTTTTTCTAATTGTAAATCTTATTTCATGCAATAAAACGCAAATTAATTATTTAAAAATCATCATGTATTTTTGGATTTTTTTCTTAGATTCTGTCTCTCACTTTGAATGTCCCTAGATAAAGATTACGACCTTTTTCCCTTTTTTGTAAAAGAAAAACCCGCAAAATCGCCAGTGTATCAAAACTTTTTTTCCCCACTTAAAAATATAGGGTATAAAAAAAAGCTGCAAAGTGAAGTGCTTTAGTTATCTTATCACTTGAAAAAATGGAAATGAAAATAACAAAAGAAAAATAAAAAATCTAAAAATGACAGGGGAAAAAGTGAAGATTATGGGAACCCAAACTAATTTTTTTTTTGAGGGAAAACATCTAGCTCACTATTACAATTTCCACAGAGATGCACTAGAAATGTGGCGAACACACAGCCACTCAGATTGCGTGTATTGGCCTTGCCCCTTTAAAAAAACATCATAGTGCCCCGTCCCCCTCTTAAAAAACCAAGGGCATTTCATCATTAAAATTGGACCATGAAACAATTGGGAAAGTGCTCGACCCCTAAACATATTTTCTTTAATGTTAGAAGGCTGACAGCTGGGGGACATTATTAAAATCGGCGCGTCGAATGCCCTTTTTCACGTTTTTTTTCCGGAAAACTGGGACCCAAGTATGCCGTGCCCAAGTGCGCTCATACTGCGGTGCAAACTTCGAGCCTCCCGGGAGACAGACCACATTGAAAAGGTTTCCCGTCGGGCTGTTGGCCCCCCACCGACCGGGATTCAACATGTGGGGGAGTTTTTTGAAAGTGGTGCGTCCCCCCCCCCGGGGCGCCCACAGCCCATCCTTTATGTTCGTCAATTGAAAAATGGCGAACCTTGTGCCTAACAGCGCATTAGGGGCATCCGACAGCGGAACCGGCACAGTGAGGCGCATTATACGCCTGAAAATGTGTGAAAGCTCTGATCATACATGTCCCCCCATGTCTCTTGCTTGCAGAAGAAATATCATGAGGATGCACTAAACAGAAAGAAGAAAGCCAGTAGTGGCAGTGTGATGTTTGGGCCAATGTTCTGCTAATAAACCTGGGGTTTTGGCATTTATGTGGATGTTAGGTTAACACACACCACTCACCTAAATACTGTTGTAAACTAAGCACACCCCTTCATGGCAATAGTATTTGCTAATGGTAATTTACTAATTCAGAGGAATAATCTGTCCTTTCATGCTGCAGAATTCAAGGTGTTAATTTGGCCTTCAGATTTTCCAGATCCAGTGGAGCACAGATGCTATTGGCATGAAAAGAGGTAAATCTGTATAGAGTAGGTTCCCAATTGAACAGAGTTCATCTTGCTGCTGGGCTCTCATAATGAGATCAAAATGAGCGCTAAGAACCTTAGATGTCTATGTATATTAGGTATAGCAGTAGCGAATTTTAAAATACTTCATGTATTAGGTGTTTGTGCTTTAGCATTTGCAGAGTGCTGCTGTGTTCATTTTTTTTTTATTTCACATTGTCTGCAGGTGCTGATCATTTTGTCTTGCTTAATATAATGGAACATCTGTGGGATATTCTGAAAATAAAAGTCTGGTCCATGGACGCCATATTTTACATCTTATAGATTTTAAAAGATTCACTGATAACATCCAAGCACCAGATACCACAGGACAACTTTAGAGGGCTTGTGGAGTACATGATTTGATATTCTAGAGCTATATACTTTGTATATGAGGAAGACATATACAGTTTTATTCAGGTGGTTTTAATGTTATGGTTGATCAGAGTATATATCTGCTATATATCCGACATTATGGCACAGTACTATACATTTTCTCTATTTGCTTGATTTTATTCTTCATTGTAATATTCCATATGCCACATTTTTATTGTTTTTATTTTTCCTGTGTGGGCAGCGATTTATTTTAATCATTTGCATAATGCCTAAAGCATATTGCCTTGAGTATCCTTATATGAAGCGCTATAATATGCAGTACATTATCCACTCTCTTAGCCAATTTTTTTTTTTCCAAGCCTTTTTTTGATTGTTAACTCGTGGGTCACTCCCCGTTTTTTTGCATTTTACCTCCTCCTCTTCTTCACTCCAGAATGCCATAATAGAAACTTTTCAGCTGACTTCATAGATTTTATAAAACAAACTAAAGCGCACTATTAATGAATATTACACAGTAACTGTGAACCCACTTGGTGACAGTGACTCAAATTCCTTATTCTCCCAAAATATAAGCTGTTTCCAAAACTAAAAACAACTTTTCCAAAACATCATAACCTCGTACCTGTTGGGGCCCCCCCGGGAGGCTTAAACCCCCAATTTTGGTCTCCACAACAGCCCAAAAGAATGAGTCCCTCTCTCTCTATCCTTCGTCCTGTTCTCCATGTGTTATATTTTGAGTTCTCCAGAACTCAGTCATGACTTATCCAGCAATTATTTGAGTATTACAGAAATCAGCTTTTTTTTTTTAATTTTAAAGGAAACTCTGCTCTTTCTTGCTATTGAAGAGAAGAAACTGCAGCAATATAAAATATGAAAAAAAAAAGATTAAAAGACGTTTTTTTCATTTTATAAACGATAATTAATTTTTTTTTTCCCTTTGCTTTTTCTATAAGTTCTTCATGGTCTAAGACCTTTGCTGCTTGCAATCATCCAATAGGAACCATCATTTTTCAGTTCCAGGGTTCAAAAGTTATGGTTGTGTCACTTTAAAAGGAACGATCAGGGCGTAAAGCAACCCGAACAATTGGAAATACTGCAGGTTAAAGGTCCCCCAAACCATGTGGGTTTTACCCTGAAATACTGTGAGGTTTCAGGGTAAAACACATGGTGAAGTTGGGAGAGCTAACAGATCTCTCCCTAGAGACAAACATGGGAGAAAGCTGGCAGTTTAGCAGGGGGCGAGGAAAGGCGCACAACGGACTCACCTCTCTTGGCTGTGTCAGCTTCTCACCTTACCCAGCCCAACTTCACCAAGTGTCCGGACGGACAGGGTTTAATTTGTATGATTGGTTTCTTCTGTGCTGTTACTCAGTGACTTAATAAATTTGGTGGCCCCATGTATATTATATATATATATATATATATAAAATTTATAAAATAAAATATATATAACAAAACACACACATATATAGGTGAAACTGTTAGCGATAGCATTACTGTTCATAATCAACACTTGGGGCAACATGTCCCAAAAAGTGGCGTATCTATGCCAGTTTTAGGCGCATTAAATCAGTGTAAAGTGCGTCTGAAAGTCTGATACTTTCAGAAAATTGGCATCAGGCAATACCTTGCATAGATTACTTAATGCGCCTAAAATGGCACATCGTATCAAAAAAGGGCGCATTGCATCAAAAAAGGGGCCATTGTAGCAAAAAAGGGCCATTGTATCAAAAAAGGGCACGTTGCATCAAAAAAGGGCGCATTGCTCAACACTCGGGACATGCATATCATTGGGAGTAAAATGGTATTCATTCTTCGAGGGTCATTGCCCACGGGGGCGCATAACTATGTAAGCGCCTTTATAGGCGGCATTTTTGCGGGGGCGCACAGTGCCCATACTTATTTCGCATTTTCAAGTGTTTGTTCCCGGCGTATAATGCACCCTAGTTTTGGTGTACGACAGTCCATTTAAAACAATAATATGGCGTAAAAAGTGGGTTTGCCGCCAAATAGAACAAAAAACTGCCGTTGGCATGTTGGGACATGTCGCCCTTGGTTTTTATCCCTTTTCATTTGAGTTCTTTGTGTTCTCTGCTTTTATTATATTATATATATATATTTATAATATATATATATATATCAGCATTGGGGTTTCCAGCAGAAAACACAAAGAACTAAAAAAGGGGATAAAAACCAAGGGGGGGAAATGTATGAAGTCGGGGGTGGGGGGTGCGCTTTTCGCTATTTTTCCGGCAAAATCTGCGCCTTTTTTGTCGGGGCCGGGGCCGCTCATAATACTATGTAAACCCCCGGCCTTGCCATGTGTTAAGCTATTTCTTTAAAGGGATGGTCATCGGGAAAAAAACCTCCCCGTTTAAAAAAATATTTTTAAAGAATTTTGATGGTGTTTTCTAAATTTTCCATGTCACTATTGATACTTAATAACAATCTTAACCCATTAAGCCCCAGGCATGAAAAGGCCTCAACGACTAGCACATTTTTTTAAGTTTTTGCCTCACTACATTTCAACAGTCGTAACTTTTTTATTTTTTAAATGATGCAGTTGTATGAGGCCTCTTTTATGCGGGAGAAGTTGTACTTTTTGGGAGCATAGTTTAAGTTCACATATAAATTTTTGCAGAATTTTTTTTCAGTTTTTTGGTCTTTTTAATTATTTTTACACCATTCACATTTAACACTAAATAAATAGTTAGATTAAATTCTACAGGTTATTATGGTCATGTGTGTACTATATGTGTATTTCAAAAAAAAAAAATTTGCAATGTAGGCAAAAATTATTTTTTTATTATAATTTTTTATTTTATTAATTATTTTTTTTTTTTCCAAACCCTGTTTTTTTTTTAAAACTTTTTTTATAACCCCCATGGATGGATAACTATTTTTTGTTGAAAAATGTAACATGTAATAATCTATTACCATATTCATATATGTGAAGAAAACACACAGGGTGTGCTTTCTTTGTTCTTTTTCAGCATTTTTTATTGGCATTTATATATTTTAATACTTTAAATTTCTGTGCGTATGATACAGGCGCACCGTGTCCCCGCTGCAGATTGTTATACAGACAGTCCTGGGCTGCTGATGATGTACAGATTTCCCGGGGCCCCATCGGGAACTGGAGTCCAATCACCCGATGGGGGGGGGAATGCTCTTTGATTATGCTGTGGTCATGAACCGCGGCAATCAAATGGTTAAGCACCGGGGATCGGAGGCTTCCTCCGCATCCCCATGCTTACTGAGACTGCTCTCGGAACTGGGCCTTTGTGTCCAGCTCCGTATCTAGCACAGCGGCGGCGCGGGGACCGCAAACCCACTCTATCTGCAGGGACGTCGGTGTTAGCCTAATAATAGGCTAACACCTCCTGTTCTGTAGAGATCACATCTAAACAGCCTCCTCATTATCGTTACAGGTAGAATTACAATGACAGGTAACACCCACTGAGCCACATATAAATAACACAAGGTCCATTATAGGTTACAGTTCACCTTTTACCCTTCCCTCCTCAGTGACCTCTGTGCGGGTGATTGAGCATAACTCGACAACTCTCCCATAAAAAATCTCCAGAATAAAGGTTTCTATGGCCAATGGGGCTGCTGTAAAAAATATCTTTGAATGGTGCCAAAAGCAGCTCATACAAAATGACTGCCCTTGTAATTATGTAAAGAAAACTAATAAAAAAATTGAATTAGGGTTTTTTTAATTAGTAAAATTAATACATAAGCGATATATTCCCTTTACAAAATACTATGCAATGATGCAAAAAGAAGACTGAAACATACCTGTTTTAATTCGTCAAGTATAAATTGAAGCATTTTTTTTTTAACCATTTAAGGTTAAACACAAGGGAAGATAAAAAATTGTTGCAGGATATTGCAGATATTGTGTGAGAATGGTTTTCCAGGATTTTGTTCTATCCCCTACATTGTACAGTGAGTGAGAGGGGGACATGCTCAGGTCAGTTGGGAGGATTGTTTGGTGCTATAATGGGAAGATTCCCTTATTTTAAATTTAAATTTTACAACAAAGCTATTAAAAACATGGAAAATCCCTTCAAGATAAATCCACAATTATTTAATTTTCAAAGGTATGCTTCCCTTTTATACAGTGTAAGGTGTGCCACAACTGTCTAGTCTAATAAACGAACAGGATCCACATCTTGATAATCACTTATTCAGTGCATGGGATCCCTTTTATTTAATCAGGGGAGCTCTGATTGGGTGCTATGGGCAACAAAGAAAATCTTAGACCTAGACAGTCTGCATACATGAGACCCAACGTCTTTTCTCCACATTTTAAATTGTACAAACAGGGTGCTGTTCATATCATGTTTTGAGACTTCTGTGGGATATATAGGTTGGGAGAAATTCTGATGTATGCCTCTGATACAAGGGTACACTGTTTGTGCATACAGTCAGATAGGTTGTCCATACCTCCCCCTCTCCATCTAGGTGATAACTGTCCAGTCTGGTCAATGGGGCTTGTTCAGCAGCCAGGATCCCTGGACAGAGCTTCAGGATTCACCGTAAAGAATGCAGGGATTGTCACAGCAGCGTGGGTAGGAGGGGTTCCGGAGGCACTACTAAAATGGAGAGAAATACTTGTGGATAAAGTGTCAAAATTTAGACCTGAACTGGGTAACACTGGCCGTTTGTGCCTGGGCAGTTTCTAGCTGGAGTCCAGAGTTCCTGTGGGCAGGCTCCCCAGGAAAAGTTTGGCCGAATTTGGAAGGTGTTGCGCCTTTGGGGTCAGGTGTGGCCAAGAAAACTTATAGTGGTCGTCAAGAAAATTGGAGAGTGCCTCCGGGGATCCTTCCTGCTGGTTTACACAGTGCAATAAAGTTATATTTATTGGAGGTATTTTACGTGGTACTTTCATGTATAAGTTATTAAAAAAGTGGGCGCAGTGGTCTTTGCACCAATTCATTTTCATTTAATGTGAGGTGATAGGCCCAGCATATATAGACCTTCCCTTATTCAAGGGTAAATGTCAATGGAGTGAAAACAGTAGTGGAAGTTACATTGGCTCCCAGAGCCATACACAATGAAGCTTACTTCTCCCTGCTGCCTGGAGTTGATGCCAGAGGTTGCAAAGAGTAGGAAAAGCTTCATTGAAGGTGTTGCTGCTATAGACCTTTCCCTTCCTTGGCTCCCTCCTGCAGTCCCCCAGCACCTAAATCTTCTGCTGGAGGTGAGCTTGCATGAGGATATGAAGAAACGGTCTATCTGCTCCAGGGTTGCCTGAGGTAACTCCAGTGATAACTGTCCATATATAGACAGTGTAAAAATAGACAGAAATTAGAAGCACACCCATTCATAACTGACAGACACCGGAGCAAGCTGTTGTAGCTATAACGTAAAAGGCAAATTTTCCAACATAAAAAATGCAGCACCACCCAATATACACTAAAACCCAAACAAACGCTGAATTCATGAAACATTTAAGCTGCATCCATGCTGTTTTCCTTACATGTATGAAATGGAGGTTTCACACTGATTTTAAGAACCTCTGGCAGATGAGTGAAGTGTATGGCCCACTAGCCTATTCAGCTAGGCTAGTGTTGCTCCAATAGATCTTTGCCCTCCTAGGCCATCTCCTGCAGTAGCTCAGCCAACTAACACCAAAAGCTGTTGCTGGAGGTCTGCAGAGGGATATGAGGTACAGATCTTGTGGCTCTGGGATTGCCTGTGGTAGGTCCAGTGATAACTGCCCATATATTGACAATCACATAACTGGAGCTTCCCAACACTTATGTTTAACAGAGGCAAGTGGCATCTGTGACTCAAAAGCTACTATGGTGTCCGTAAAACAGATGAGCTTTTTTGCCTCCAAGGGATGGAAATGTGTGGTGTACTATTACATACTTTTATTATGGTATACTGACATGTATCAGCTAGGTGGAGGCCAGAAACATATTCTATCGGGTTCCATTTGCCAACGGAGCCCTATGGCCAGATTTACCATGTGTATCAGGAGCTTTGCCAGTGTAGACACTAAGGGCCACACGTATGAACCTGTTTAGGTCTAAAAGTCCCTTTTTTGCCCATAGTAAGCTATGGGCAAAAGAGTGAGTTTTAGACCTATACAGGTTCATACATGTGGCCCTAAGGGCCTTATGTATGAAAACTGTCTTGGTCTAAGACTTTCTTTGTTTCCCACAGCAACCAATCACAGTTCCACTTTCATTTCACAGTGCTCTAAAACAATTAAAGGATCGCTCTGATTGGTTACTATGGGCAACAAAGAAAGTCTTAGATCTACACAGTTTTCATACATGTCCCCCTAAATGTAGAGGAATAAGCTAATGTGAACAGGCCCTAAATGTTTCAGGTTTGGAATTTATTTTTATTTTTAGCATATTAATCACAACTTAACAAAATGTTACTTTTTTTCTTATACCTATAAGAATTTACCTTCGCAATTTAGTAGTCGCCATGGCATTTATAGGATACAATATGCGGTCACGTTTTTACATACTCTACAGTTGTGATATAGGTTACTTCAGTGTTTCATATTCAACTTCACTGACTATAAGAACTGGGTACTAATATATTTAATTAATTTCAAGTCTACTCTGTAATGTTAGGGTGAGGGTTTTGCAAAAAATAGTCACTCATATAATTTCGTCAGAGCTCCTTGAAAATTAGAAGGTATCAATTCAAAGTCTGTTATAAGCAAATGATTTCTCTTAATTCTTCCTACCACTTCATAAGGTTTAATTCACCTCTGCAGACTTTGATTTTGTAGATGTCTGGATCCATGGCTTTTAAGTCGATTGTGGTCTACAAAGCCACATATTTATATTGCATGATAAAAGTTCCTAATTCATGCGACTGAATGCTGAATTAAATGACTAAATTTAATTATGCAATAGATATTTTTATGTAAAGTCAAGAATAAAAATGATGACAATTCTGTGCCTGAAAAACAATCTGATATTTTAAATATGAGAAGATGGAAGTTCTTCAAAATGTCAAACAGATTTAACTAATGGGTGTAGACAGGATTTAATCAAGTTCTTCTTCAACAGACTTCAGTTTTTTTAACACTCACCTTGTACTTAAGGCAGTGTCATACTGAACGAAAGAAGGACCAAACTCTGTATCTATTCCATGGGGCCGAATGCTTAAAGGGGTTGTCTCACTACATTGATTCCTCTTACCTCAGTCCTGTTTTCTTGGTTTCACTTTGAATTCACAGAGACTCAGAGCTCATAGATAAGACCACCTACTCTCATGTCAGTATAATTAGAAGAGCTGTGAATGCGGAGCTGATATGCTAATCACTACTATAGAACCACCCACAGCCTGACTAGGAAGAGACAGGAGGCATTAATCTAAAATTGTTTGTGACTCTGTAAAACAGCATGGTGAGACTACCCCTTAAAGGGAGTGTCTCACTACATTGAGTTATCTCACCTCAGTCCTGTTTTCTTGGTTTCACTTTGCATTCAGGGGCTGCTAGGCTGCTGTAGAAGCCAGGTCTATAGCTATAGCAACCAGTGCTGGCAGCCTATCAGGAGAGCTCAAACAGGTCTGTAGCTATTGCGACCTGAGGAGCTAGTGCAGCTCATACAAGAGGGGATATCTAGGAATAGATAGGACACGGATAATGGACATATAGAGCAAAGTGATATGTTTTTGCAAGATCTTTAACATAAAAAGCAGTTCTTGTGGTGAGATGACCCCTTTAACTAAATGGCAGCATTCAATTATGCAATGGTCATTTTTATTTATAATCAAAACTGAAATTATGACAATAATATTTTTAAAAGACAATCTGAATTATTTTGCGTTTTGGAAGATGATAGTTCCAGGGATGTTGTGCAGATTTTGTCATCACTATGGATTAGAACTATGGAAGTAGCTTAAAGTGAACACCCATTTCTCTATATTAAAGAGGCCAACATTCTGCACTGGTTAATTCTAAAAGATAACTTTACAGCAGTCAGTACTCAATTTTTTACCAAAAATCCCCCACAGTATTACAATCGTGAGTGTTAAAATTCTGTATACCTACAGCCAGCACTTGGAGGAGTTTGATGTATACAATTTATAAATTCAATCTAAAGAGGACCTGTGGTCTCTCCTGACTTGCCTGTTTTAGTAAATACTTGCTTCTCCCATGAAATAACAATTCTTTAGCATTTTTTCTTAGATCTGTATTTTTGTATGTTTTTTCTTTTTACCCTCCCGTGAAATGGGATTAACCCAAAAAGTCAAACCCAGGTGTTACCCCTTCCAATTTTTCCCAAAGGGGGATTTTGTTTGACCCCTCTGACTATGTCAGCACTAATTGGATGATGTCAGACTGCAGGTACACACCCCCATCTGGTAACACCCACTTGACAATTTAGTAATACATTAGTAATAAATAAATTTCCAGGCAGAATAATACATGGGGAAATTCATCCATACACTCACCCGGGCCCTTTTTTAGGTAAAACCATGTTTGTAACGGGTTTGGGCCCCCTTTTGCCTTCGAATCTGCCTCAATTCTTCCCTGGGGAAAAGATTAACAAGGGGGTTGCAACGATGCTCCAAATTTGGTTTCCAAGGGGCCCAAAAAGGGGCCAAGAAAATATTCCCCCCACCTTTAAACCCCCCCACCAGCCCGAAACCGTTGATACAAGGCAGGTGGATCCATGTTTTTAGTTGTTTACGCCCCAAAATTTGAACCCCATCATCGAAAGTCGCAGCAGAAACGAGGGGCTTTATCAGACCAGGGGAACGTTTTTCTAATCTTTTACTGTCCCAAATTTTGATGAGCTTGGGGGCCCCAGTTTCCTTTTTTAGCTGAAAAAAGGGGTGCCACCCCGGTTTTTGGTCTTCTGCTGCCCGTAGCCCATCTGCCTCAAAAATTTGCCGTACTGTGCGTTCAGAGTGCTCCCTTTTGCCCTACCTTGGTTGTAAGAGTGGTATTTGAGTCACTGTTGCCTTTCTTTTCAGCTCGGAAAACCCGGGGCTGCCCACTCCTTTGGACCTCTGGGAAACAAAAAGGCATTTCCCCCCCAGGACTGGGCCCCTCATGGATGTTTTTTCTTTTTCGGACCATTCTCTGTAAACCCTGAGAGGTTTTTTTTGTGCGTGAAAAACCCCGGAGTTTTAGCAGTTTTGAAATACTCGCCAGCCCTTCTGGGCCCCCAACCCTGCCACGTTTTAAAAAGGCACTCAAAACCCTTTTTCCCCTATGATGCTCGGTTTAATGCAGGAATTGTTTGCCTGTCTACATGCCCAAAAGCACTGAGTTGCCCCCAGGGGATTGGTGATTAGAAATTTTGGTTAAAAGAGAGTTTGGGAAAGGGGTACCTAATAAAGTGGCCGGTGAGTGTAGATATATAAGACTAGATATGAGACAGTATTTGTATTCCATGGGCAATACAATTATTTACTCAAACAGCCAAGTCAGGAGAGGCTACAGGTTCTCTATAATAAAAAAGCTTCTTAAATTCCCTCATGTGGTGATTAAAAGCAGACACATTTTTAGCATTTTACACTAGGGCAGAGAAGTCTTGAATTTGGAACTCTGTGTCAGAAAAACAGAAACTCAACCGGTAAATAGATATCTTAAAACATTAATCAGCACCTTTTGTTGGTCCTAAGGTCAACATTCACCTACGCGTTTTTCTAAGTCAGTAAGTTAGTTTTACTTTACAACCTGTCTTCTGCAAAGTGTGTTATTTGCTATAAAACCTAATAAAAAAAGTTTAACACAAACAAACAAGTTGAAAAACCTCAAGAGATTAAGGAACAGTGAAAAAGAAGTATGTGATTTTTCCAAAATACATATACTTCTAAGTTTTGTTGGTGTGGAAGTAATAAGTTACCTCTTATATTTGGCTAACCAAAGGCGAATACTTGCCAGGAGGCGTGTTGTTGATCACATTGAATCACAATGTAGATGCTTTTTTTCCTACATCCCTTCCTTAGCTAAAACACAGCACAAAGACTATTCAAAGATAAACAAACAAATTGGTAATGTACAGCGCAAATATATCATTTATGAACAGTCACTGATTACCACTGGCAGGCAGCTAGCTTTTATCACGCTATGTGCATTCAGCAAAGCCAAGGTATATCCCTATATATGGCTTGTAAGTTACATAGCTTGTAAGGCCGAAAAAAGACAGTTGTACATCCAGTTCGGCCTATTGTGCAATAATGTGGATCCATGTGAAGGCGAAAAACCCCATAAGGTAGAAGTCTATTGTCCTCAATTTAGGAAAAAAAATTCCTTCCTGACTCCAATCTGGCAATCAGAATAAATTCCTGGATCAACGACCCCTCTCCAGAATCCTAGTCACTATAACTTGTTATATTATTACACTCTAGAAATGTATCAAGATCCTTTTTGAACTTTGTTATTGAACTTACCATGACAAGTTTCTATGGCAGAGTTCCACAGTCTCACAGCTCTAACAGTAAAGACTCCCTTTCTATGTTTATATAGAAACTTTCTTTCCTCAAGACGTAGCGGATGCCTCCTTGTTCTAGATACAATCATGGGAATAAATAGATCTTGGCAGAGATCTCTACAGTATATTGACCTTTGATATACTTAAACATATTTATTATGTCCCCCCAAAGCTGTCTTTTCTCTAAACTAAATAACCCTAATCTTGCTAATCTTTCTGGGTATTGCAGTCCACCCAGTCCTTTAATTCCTTTTGTTACCCACATTTGAACTTATTCAAGCTCTACAATGTCTTTTCTGTGCACTGCTGCCCAAAACTGTACACAATATTCCATGTGTGGTCTAACCAGTGACTTGTATAATGGTAGAATGATGTTCTCATCATCTGCATCTATGCCCCTTTTAATACACCTATGATCCTATTTGCCTTGGCAGCTGCTGTCTGACACTGGCTGCTACAATTAAGTTTACTGTCTGCTAGGATCCCCAAGTCCTTCTCCATGTCAGTTTTACCTAGTGTTTTTCCATTTAACAAGTAATCCTGGAATGGATTTTTACCTTCCTATGTGGATAACCTTGCATTTATCCATGTTACACCTCATCTGCCACCTGTCTGCCCAGGCCTCCTACTTATCTAGATCCCTTTGTAATAAAACATTATCCTCTATTGGTTTGATAACAGAGATTACTTTACATTGATATTAGCAAAGATTGATATTCTACTGTGCAATCCATGTGTAAGGTCACTAATGAACATATTAAAAAGAATAAGACACCTGTGGTACCTCACTAGTAATAGGAATCCAGTCTGAGTATGAACCATTAATCCCCACCCTTTGTTTTTTTATCACTGAGCCCGTTACTTGCAAACATTTTCCCCCAGTCCAAGCATTCTCATTTTACTTACCAATCTTTTATGTGGCACAGTGTCAAGTAGAAAAATCTAGTTATAAGACATCCAATGCCTCACCCCGATCCAGTCTAGAACTAACCTCCTCATAGAAGCTGATGAGATTAGTTTGATAGGGACAAATCCTTCATAAACCAATGCTGGACCAGCGTTATATATTTATTTTCAGTGAGATTCTCCAGTATAGCATCTCTTGGAAAACCTTTAGACATTTTACTTACAACAGAGGTAAACTTACCGGTCTATAGTTTCCAGGATCACTTTTTGACCCCCTTTTTGACTAATGGCACCAAAATTGCTATGCGCCAATCCTTTAGGACATAACCCGTTACTATACACTCCATAAATATTAAGGAGAGGGGCCTGTCTACCACATGACTTTCTTCCCTTAGGACATGAGGGTGTATACCATGATGATTTGTCTATTTTAGTCCTCTTAAGGCGATGCTGCACTCTTCCTGTGTTAAACATGACACTTTCAAGGTGTTTAACTCATCCCTCTGCATTTCAACAGGAATGCCATTTTCCTTGGAGAAGAAATTGTTTAACAGGTTTGCTTTCTCCTCAACTCCCCCTACAATACCTCCCTCATTACTTTCATTACACTCAAAGGGCAAACATTTTCAGTTTTAATCTTTTTACTATTTATATAGTTAAGAAATATTTTGGGATTAGTTTTATTCTCTTTGGTAATATGTCTTTTTGTTTCCACCTTTGCTGTCTTTATCATTATTTTATTTATTTTATTTTTTCCTTATTGCTTTTTATAGCTGATTACTGCTCTTCTGTATAAGTAGCTTAAACGCTTCCTGTTTGTTATTTATTGCCTCCTTTACATTTCTGTTGATCCACATTGGGTTTTTCCTGTTTCTAATTATTTTATTAGCATAAGCTATGTATCTCTCACAGTGGGCACTTTAGATGTTTTTAATATGTGTCCCATTTATTATTTGTTCTTTTATTTTTAAAGGCTTTGTCCTAGTCAATACAGTTTAGGGAATCTCTAAGCAGATTAAAATTAAGCTTCATGAAATTCAATGTTTTTTTGGCTCCTTGACAAAATACTCTATTGAAGAATAATTGGAAATGTATCATATTGTGGTAACTATTTCCCAGGTGCCCCACAAGCTGGACCTTTGTTACTCTGTTAGGTCTGTCAGCCAATATTAAGTCCAAAATGGCCTTTCCTTAGTTCACTCCTGCACCAGTTGGGATAGGTAATTATCTTTAGTTATTGACAAAAACCTGTTTTCCTTATGGGAGCCACAGGTGTCAGGACTGCGTTACTGGCCCTTTAAGGATTTTGTTGCAACCTCAGCCAGGGTGCAGATTAATGCTTAATGGGTTAAGCACTTGAGCCCATCCCTGGCTGGGGCGGGGGTTTTAAACAGCTTCCTGTCTGGCAGTCTCTGCTGGTGATTGCGTTTGTGTCCTAGATGTCTGGTTTGCTCTGCTGTTGTTTTGCTGGTTCTCGCATTTTGGCTATTCTTTCTGGTTACTCTCCTGCTCTGACCTTTGGTACCTCATATTCTCCTGGTTTGACTGTGGCCCGTTCGACTATTTTTTACTCGTTATCTGTGGGTTTTCTTGTTTGTTGTAAAATTTGTCTTCATTGTTTGGACATTTTTTTCTAGGTACAGCTCAGGAAGGGTTTGGTGCGGTCCCCTTTTTTTAGGCGGGTTGCCTGCTTAGGCAGGGTAAAGCCAGTAGAGAAAGGGGCACCCCTTAAAAAAAAGTTTCATTTTTCCCTTTTATATTGGAGTTGAAGTCACTCATAACAACAAATCTTATGTTAAATTTGTCTCAATATTTGTTGGGAGTAAAAATTCATGGGATCTGTTTATTTGGTGCCCTATAGCACCCCCCTAATAAATTTTTTTGTTATTCCCCCATTATTCTACCCTAATATCCACTGTTAATTTCCTGTATTTTTTTACCATAGTGTTGGCTTTGACTTATTTTTTTTTTTAATAATTCACCCCCCCAAATTCAATTTTTAGGGATCTTTCAAAAATAAACTGTAACCCTGTAAATTAACCTCACTGTCATAGTCGTAGCCTAGTCATAAGTCTAGTTAGTTTATAATTTTGGAATGTAACATCTTATATTAGTTATTTAGAAGAAAGGATCTGCATTTTTCCAGCAAATGACTCCTTTTTTGTCCATAGGCTTTATCTGCTTGTGAATAGCGCTGAGCTACAGTGCCAAACATTAGCAATGTGTGCTGCTTTTACTAGAACAGATGGGTCTTTTATCCTTAATCTCAATAAACTACTTAAATGACACAATCAACCCTTAAATGACACAACCATTTAATTTTTTTTTTTACTTTTCATATTTTTATCCACATCTTCCAAGAGCCAAAACATTGTTACTGTTTCATCCACATAGCTGTATGAGGGATTCTTTGAGTTGTATTTTTTAATGGCACCATTTAATGTTCCATAGAATGTGTTTAGAGTGGAATGAAAAAATAAACAAAAATCACCAATGTTTTATGGGTTTCATTTTAATGGCCTTCACTGTTCAGCAAATATTACATAACTGTACTCTGTGAATCAGTACAATTAAAGTTATACCTACTTTCTAGTTTTTACTTAAAAAAATACTAAATTAAAAAATAGTCTGTGTCGCCATGTTCTAACACATTATAACACTTCCTATTTTTCCACCAATGGAATTTTTATTGGTACCACTTTGGGGTAAATGCAACTTTTTACTACTTGTATTTTTGCTTTGACAGTAGAGATGTAGAGCTGAAAGCAAACAGTTAAACTTTTTTTTTTTAAATAAACAGGTTTTAAGTTCCCCGGGCTTGGGTTTAAACATCAGTTGGTCTTTTCAACTGTGATTGCAAGCTTTGATCACGGCTCTCCCTATTAGAAGAGAAATGGATTCTTGAATTATTACCTTTCTGTACACTTCAAATCTAAAGTTTTTTGATGGAAGCTGAGAGAAACGTTTTAAAAATGTCACATATTTTCCGGAAAGATTTATAACTACAAATTTTCTAGAGACCATTTTTCTACCATTCGATAAATCATATAAAAGTTAAAAAATTCCCCAGATTATAGAAAACACGTATACACTCCCACCACTTAAGCAATAAACAAAGTCCAAACAAAGGAGGGAAAACAGTTGAAAGGACACAAAAGGGTGGGGGTTGTGCTAGGGTCCATACACTCATGAAATGGATAATCAGAAATTAATACTTGACAAAAATAACAAGACACTGCTACATCCCCATGAACACTAAAACAAAGTAAACCCATGTCTTGGTGCCAAACAAAGGCAAAGGGGACACCAAAAACTAAACCCTGACGGCAAACAGTATCACATTCACATGACAATGTAATCAGCACATAGCACATGCCGTTGAAAGAAGGAGAACGAAGAAGGTTTGCTGGCCAGAGAAAATCCAAGGTCTTCTAATGAGTTACATGTGCGCCATATGCAATACCATTTACTTTAGAGCAGGGACCTGTTCATGTATTTTATTTAATTTTTCATGATCTACATTTCTATGACAACAGCACTAACATTTGACCACATTAGCTTTATTGTGGCACACATATCTTAATCTGATGTTTTGCAAAGTGGCTTTTTACGAGAGTCCTTAATCCTTCTACACTGCTGCTAATGTTGACTATACACATTTTATAGACATACGTTTTATTAGCATTTGGCGTGTCTGACATAGCCAAATCCCCTAATTACATTAAGTGTGTAGAATAACAGGACATAGAACATCTTATAGAGAAGCCTATGGGAAAAAGAAAAAAAATGCCATAACTAGAGCATACTTCACTTAGGAAAAAAAAAACATCAGAAAAGGCGAAACAAGCCAAAAGCATCCCCTCCCAAAAGCTTTGTCGGCATAATGTTTTATATTATACTACTGATGTTTAGGTAACATATGGCCACTGAGTTTTTTGGCCTAGAAAATTAAAAATGCAGGAAAAACAGCAAGGAACACACAAACACTAAAAAATCTGGCCCTTATTTTCCATTGCTGTCTAAAAGTTAGCATAAACTTGGAGAGGCAGTCTACAAGTGCACCAGATTTATCACAGTGGCTCGTGCTGGTTGATAAATTGGTTCAACTTTAGACTTCAAACTTTTATATCAGTTTTTATTGGCTTTCTTTCTGCACCAAAATTCTTGTGACTCTTTTGGAGCAGCGTGTTGCATCGTAGCCATGCCCACTTTCCTGTCAAGTAACACCCACTTTTTGGTAAGCCACGGCAGCCTGTCGAGGAGTGTGCAGAAAGTGTCTTAAGCCCATAATAAATATGTCTGGGAAATGATGTAACGTGCTGCTCCATTTTAATGCCTTCCTGCCAATCATAGTAATACAGTTCTAAGTTTTTTCCCTCCCCACCTTCCAAGAGCCATAACTTTTTTACTTTTCCATCTACATAGACATATGAGGGCTTTTATTTTGCGGGACACGATGTACTTTCTAATGGTGTCATTCACCTTACCATAGAGTATATTGGGAAACAACAAAAAAATTCCAAGTAGGGCAAAATGTTTCAAAAAATTTATTGCGTCATGTTTGCGGGGGTTTTGCTTTTACGACATTCACTTTTCAGTGTAAATGATATTTGTATTCTGCAGGGTGATATGATTCCAACTATATACAATCTGTAGGGTTTGCTTTTTGGTTTAGTACAGTAAAAAGAATCCAAACATTTTCTACTATTTAAATTTGCACTGTAGCGCTATTTTCTGTGACCAATAACTTTTTTTTACTTCCACCTATGGACTTGGGTTGTGGTGCATTTTTTTTGTACTGAAGTGTACTTTTTATTGGTATTATTTTGGGATTTTTGATCACTTTTTATTCCAATTTTTAGGGGAAATGACAAAAAAACTGCAATTTTTGCCGTTTTGGATTTTTTTTCATTTTATGGTTTTAAGCATTCGGGATAAATTATGTTAACTGATCAGACTTTTACAGATGTGGTAATATCAATTATGTGTAACTTTTTTATTTTATTTGTAAAATGGCACAAAGGGGGTGATTTGGACTTTTAATACTATTTATACTTTAAAATATTTTTTTTTTTTTTTTTTTTACTTTTACATTGATTCCCCGTGGGGTAATTTACCCCTAGGGGGCACAATCGTTAGTACACCCTTCTGTACTGTATAAACAATGCAAAAGGGTATTTAAAGATGGAGGTTTTACCACTTCCTGCCTTGAGCAGAAAATGGTAAAGCGGCAGACATGACGGAAATGGAAGCCTGCACAAGACTTTCAGCCACTATATGAACTGATCGCCATGCCGTGATCTCACCACAGGGGTGCTGATCGTAGTGAGAAACGGTGTGCGGTTAACAGCAGGGACTGGAGCTGGCTCTACTCATAGGTGTCAGCTACAATAAGCAATTCACAGCTGACAGCACCCTTCTACGTAGCGGGGTTACTGAGTAATCCCGCTACATAGACCTGTACTGGCACCAGGATGTATGGCTACGCCCTGTGTCGGTAAGGGGTTAAGACACTTTTCTGGTGCAACCACATTAGTAAATGAGGGCCAATGTGTTTGAAACGCTCTTAATAGTTGAAATGATAACCACAAGTTCTTACAGCCCATGGCTTTCAAAGTTTTATTAAGATGTTGGTGAAGCCGAATGATAGATTTTGAACCAGCATGGAAATCACTTACACTTTTTTAAGTGCAAGTGGATAGAAATGTGACCAAATTAAATAGAATTTTGTTTTATTTTAATCAAATTGAACTGCTATTGAGTACACTTAATAAAAGAAGAATACATATTTCTATCATAAATGATAACACAATCATTCTCTAAGCTAAAAAGATACCTATCACCATTCCTGACACTTGTTTAGTAAATACTTGTATCCAACATGAAAGAACAATTAGAGAGAACATTTTCCCATAAGTCTGCATTTTGCCATTCCTCTCTAAATTCCCCAAAACATTTTCTAATTAATTGACAACTTGATTGTATTCTTTAGTTAAAAGGGTGTGTCACTAGACAGTTTTTTTATTGTCAGCACTGTTAAATATTACCAGAGTGTTTATGGATATACTGTAAACTTGTAATAATCAGTCATCAATTTTGTTATAAATAATATTTTAAAGAGTCTAAAAGATTCTAAATTATTTGAAAGATTCCTATTTAACCCTTGCCAACATCGGCTAAACATGAATGTGCAGCTGCCCAATCATTCCCACAAACCATGTATATCACTGGGATGGTAAAGAACAAAGAGCTGAGTCTATTTTATGCTGACAGGCAATAACATGGTCAAAGTCCCTTGAATATCCAGGTAAAAAAATGCAAAACAAAGTTTAAATATTATAATAATAAAAACTCTGACTGTAACTACCAGAACTTTAAAGATATTACATTATTTAAGCCAAAAGATGAATGTCCTGAAAACAAGTTGCTCCTTTCTGATCATCCCTCTTAACAAAATAGAATAAAAAGCGATATTTATGTATGTTAATTACACACAAACACTTTGTTTGGCAAAGATGAAATGGGATGAACCATTAGATTACCATATGTACTTAACTTAAAATAAGTTGCTGTAATATAAAACACTGCAGCAAACGTTGCTGATTTCATTTTTATATATTTCGTATAGAGGGCGACATGTATGAACGGGGCTGCACCAGAAATCTGGCATCTTTTCAGCCAAATATCAGGCGCAGCCCCGTTCAAATATTTTTAAATCTCCCGTATTTATTTGATCGCTTAAAATTGTCCAAATCTTTTGAAATATTGTTGTGTGATACCATATAAAATACTGATAGTTAAGAGTGATTTTCGCTGGCTATTGAAGTCAAAATGTGACATGTCCTATTAGGGCTGTACCATTTTTTGAATGTATTTTGCGGCAAAAAACTGTTGACACCCTATTCTCTATATAAATGGACTGTCATACACCAACACTAAGCGCATTGTATGCCAGGCACGACATATTTGAATACGCCTAAAATAGGCGCATCAAATATGCTGGCAATAATATGCTATGCACCTAAATTATGCTATGCGCCTAGATTAGGCGCATCAAATATACTATACAAGGTATACCACACGGCAGATTTTTGACAGGTTCATTCGTTCAGCCGCACTATATAATCATTTAATGCGCCTTAAAACTGGTGCGGCGGGGCCTCTTTTCTGACATGTCACCCAAAATGTTTACAGAATAAATAATAGGTAAATTCTGGCCGAAGATACATGATAATTCAGCATCAATTCTAAATCACAGTTAAAAACAGCAAGATCTTTTACAAATATTTCTTCTGGCTGTCATAGAATGATCGTGGCTTTATTAGTGACAACATTGTGTCCTCTTGTAGTCATAGCATTAACACTGCATTTTTTAAAATTTTATACATTTCTATCTTTTTTTAAAATTATTTTTCCATCTTAGAGGAACATTAAGAGATTAAGAGTGGAGGGTGTGTAGACTATGGCCTGGCAGAAAAACACGGTCTATAGCAGGGGTCTGCAAAGTCGGCTCTCCAGCTGTTGGGAAACATCATCTCCCATCATGCCTACTGATCTAGATTATATAAATGCATGATGGGAGTTGTAGTTTCCCAACAGCTGGAGAGAAGATGTTGCAGATCCCTGGTCTACAAGTTAAAGATAATATTCTTATGGTTAGTAGTAAGTAATAAGCTAAAGAGCCAATGTTTAAAGCAATTGTCCGGCTTCCCTTTTTAACTTCAAAAGGGTTTTCTCACTATAAAGATTAGCTTTCAACATTGAAGGACAAGTAATTGAAGACTTTTTCCAAATACATTGGTCTTCTGATTTTACATTAGTCATGAGATAAGAGAAATTGTATCTGCTCTGAGTGCACACAGGTTTCCATGGTAATATGACCATAACTCTGCTGTCTGACTGGAGCAGAGAGCAGGAAGTTAGGTCACCATGGTTGGGAGCGCTCCCTCCTGAGCAGACTCATGAGTAAACTAATTATCTCTAACAAGATTAGCTTTTGTCTATAGCTATTTTTTTCAATCCTGAGAGAGGGTGAAGCTTTTGTTTACTGGAGATAACATACCTTGCACTTGTCAGTGTCACAGCTCAGCTAGTTACAGAGAATCTAAATATGCTAATCCCTGCTATTGAACTACCCACAACCTGACAAGGCAGAGTGAGTGTTAAACTTCTTGTAACTTAAACAGCATGATGCGAAAACCCCTTTAAGTATGATGTAAGGGCTAGGAGACAATAAAAACGCAAACTCACCTCTTAACTCACTTTCAGTTCAGTGATGCGTCTCCCAGTCCTTTACACTGGTCTTCTGTTCTCTTCCAGATCTTGCTGTCCAGCTGTCCGGCATCACTGATCAGAACTCAAGGCTCTGAACAGTGTCAATGGGAAATGTCAGGTGACCACTGCAGCTAATCAGAAAATCCAGTTGTGATGTTTGAACAGCAGCCTTAGACAGAAGACAACAGAAGATCGGCAAAGCGGACCAGCGAAGGTGGACACATAACTGGAACAAATGTGAGCTATGAGTCGAGTATGTTTCTCTTTTGTCTCATAGTCTTTGCACCATAAAAAAGCGGAGACGGACAACCCCTTTCACTTAAAAATGTCTTAATATTTAATTGCAATGACAGTAATTAAATAATAAGCTAAAACAAGTTTCTTTTAAACATTTTTTGGACAAAATTTCAAATTAACAGCACAGTAGTTATGCACATTATGTAAATCAATTACAGCTGAAAACAAGTGTTTTACTCTAATTTACTAACTTACAAACCACTCAACAGGGTTTCTATAAATTAAATATAAACCAGATGTTGTTATTATTATTATTATTATTATTACAAAACCAAAAATGTTCAATCCCAATATAAAAACTTTTTTTTTGTTAATTGTTCATTAACATAACTGCTAGCTAATACAATTATAAACAATAAACCCTCACATGCTCTCAATACAGAGTTATTGCAGACTTATAACAAAGCAATAGCGGACATCATTTTCAATATATTCAATCTGTAATTATCACAGTTAACTACACATGTAAAGCCTAAGAGACCAGTGGTCTAAATGATATATTGCCTACAGTAAATGGTTCAAATAATCCGACATCTCAAAGGCATGTTATTATGTTACAGTAATTTGTGTCAATTTATCCTGTAAGAGGTGTTTTGCCTGGTGTCATCAAAACCTACACGACTGAACTTAAAGAGGACCTATCACCTCCAGAGAACCTTTTGAAGTAATAGAAAACTAAAATATAAACACTTTCTCAAATATATTTATTTAGAGAAATGAAAGCATTTCACCTGTGATCTGTTTTTTTTTTTTTAAAGTGCTGGCCCTTTAAGACAGGGCTGAAGTTGGACCAAGTCAGCTCCAGACAGCATGATGGGTCACTATGTTAAAAGATCTGTGAAACTTCCTGCTTCTGAGCTGGGAGTCCACTATTCCTCGGAGGAGCCTGTAAGTCTGTACCATGTACACTATTCATGATAGGTGTTATTACACCAGCAGCGGTGTAATATGGATGCCTGTGTGCTTTGCAGGAGGAGACTGGAAGCAACAGGTAAACCCAGTCAGACATATGTCCCCGGTTTGATGTGCCTGATGCAGTGTATGTACATTGAGATAATTAGTTTAACCCTGTACAAGCAAGATATTCCTCATCTACTATGGCCAGTTGGTATCATCCCACAAAGGAATCTTACCAGATGTGATCTCTGCGCGCAATTGAACTAAAACCAGTTTTCCCTGTAATACTGGGAGGGAAATCATCTGATTTGCTAATGTCATGTATTTGAGTCTTATAATTTCATCTACTATAAATTATGGTGTGTTTGTTTGGTGATGATAGGTACCTTCTAAGTACCCTTAACAGGTCATGCTTTCAGGTTATCTCATAAAAAGAAGACTGCTAGCTGTATCTGATACACTGAGAATAAATGATATATTTATCTGTGCAAAACAAAGGAAACCCCGAAAACATCACCTGTTGAGTGTTCTTCAGGACTGTACTTTAGAAACACTGATCTAAACAATTGTCCGATCATAGCTGGAGTGCAATAGAACACAGCTGAAGTGCAAGTAACATTCTCTGGAACATAGCTTTACTGGGGTGATGGTGTAACAATTGAAACCAGGCCCTGGTGCTTGAGGGGGCTTGAAAGTCCCTATCTACAATAAATACAACTAATACAATATTTTTCATTGGCAATATAATGGTGTGGAGAGCCCTACTACAGATTTTGCATTATGAATCAGGAGCTTTGGGTTAAGTCTCTGGACCTAATATTATCCCAGAATCTATGCTTTAACTATTCAATTGGAAAAGCTTACAACCTAGATCGCAACAGTGTCAATGGAGATAGAGGGAGCTCCCTTCCTCTATCTTTCCCTTAACTGCCACGATCGTGATTGATCGTGGCAGCTAATGAGTTAATCACCCGAAGCCGGAGTGAGCTCTGGCCGCAGGCGACACAACATATGGCCAGCTTTAATATATATCTGGTTCCATGCTGCGATCGTAGTGTAGGCTCTATGTCCAGGACGTACCTATACATCCATTTGCGGGAAGTCACATACAGGTACGTCTAATGTCGGGAAGAGGTTAAAGGGGTAAACCAAACATGCTGTTTTACAAATTCACAAGCAGCTTTTCAGTTACTCTGCCTGGTCAGGTTGTGGGTGGTTCTACAGCAGTGATTGGCATATTTAACTTCTCTGTAACTAGCTGAGACATTACAGAGACATAAGTGCAGGAGATTTCATCTTCAGTAAACAAAGCTACAAGTGTTATGAGTAGTGAAAACAATTGCTTATCTGTAAACAAAAGCTAATCTTATTAGAGATAATGAGTCTTTTCTCAGTAACATTTGTCTATGGTGATGTCACTCCCTGTGTTGTCTAATCACAGAGAAGGATTATAGACATAACCAGAGAAACCGAGCAAATAAAATCTCTCTAATCTCATGACCAAGGTAAAATCAAAAGTCTAATGTATTTATTTACCTTTCCTAAATGATGAAATCTTTGTAGTGAGAAAAGCTTGGCTCAATGCCAAATGTTTGTAGAATTACAAATACTAATCACCCTATTTTCATCTAAGTGCTGAACTTCATAAAAAAGTAACTTCATAATGAAAATTAGCCTGTTGAAAGACTTCAGTGTATTTTTCTTGCATCTTACCATGTATGGTAAAATGTGTATTTTAGATAATGTATACGTCAATTAAGAAAACATAATTACACTGAAAGCAAATACTACCTTAAAACAAACACCACATCATTTTTATGAGGTTGCATTGCAATTATCACATATATTAATCTCACAGTCTGGTCCATATCAGTAGATGCCAACTAACCTAGCAACGCAAAGGAAACAAAGAAAAACCCAAAAGGAACAAACAGAACACACCATTCTAATGCAGAATGTATATTTTTCTAAACTTAAAACAAAAACGATTACCACTGTTACTTTTATTAACCATGTATATTGCTAATTTTTCATGCAAATTTCTTAGATGAACACTTACTAGGCATTCATGACTATAATCCTCTAAATATAAGCTTCCAGGTGACCATCCAAGTAGTCTTCAGCCTTGCTTTGTTGGAGGAACTGCAAAATGCCTTTTAGATTCTAAAATAAGAAAGATAAGAAATATGAAAGGTATATAATTTTAGACATGTTTAAATACTAGCAGGAATTCACAATTATGCCATATCATTATTTTTTGTCATTCGGTAGGCTATTCAACCATGACCTTACAGTTTTGTGGCTGCAGATGTGTTAATGTTTCTGGAACTGTTAAGTTATAGTACTAGTTTTCATGGTACCAACTCAATACAATCTTGCGCCATCCAGTAACAGAAAATAAAAACATAAGCCTTTTTTTATGGGTGACAGATATTAAATGAAAGCCATTAGTGAAAGCACCTGTGTAATTTATAATTTTTTTGTCTGGCTGTGGATTGGTGGACTCCAAACTCTTTAGACATGGTTTTGTAACCTTTTTCAGCCTGATGAGCATCAACAACTCTTCTTCTAAGGTCCTCAGAAATATAATTTGTCTAGGTCTTAATTAGAGATGGCCGAATTTCTCAAAAATTCGGTTCGGTCACTTCGCCGAATTTTCCGACAAAATTCGTTTCGGTCCGAATAACTCTTCGCACGAATCACGTTAAAAAACAGCTATTTTCCAGGCTGCCCAGAGCTTGCAGGTGCAGTAAACGTTGTGCCAAAGCTTAAATATGCATGAGGGCGCTTGGTTTGGTCTTTCATACAATTTGTGTTATAAGTAATGACACGCACAGTGAACTGCCGCCGCTCTTAGAATCTCTTCACATAAAATTCCCTGGGCACTTAAAGAGGGCAAAACTGACCAAAAAACTCAAGCGGGGATGGAAGCCTGATAAAGTCTATCTACGAAAGCTGTAAAAAACAAGCGAGAGCCAGGTGGCAACATTAGTGATAGAGTTGGTGTGACGGCGGCAGCCACAGCAGCATGAGGTCAGCAGAGCACCATGACATTCTGGAGGCTGCAAAAAGTATTAGGCCACAGAGTGGCACAATGATACCAGTGTAGGAGGTTCACGGCGGCAGGCAGTATTGAGGTCAGACTGTGGAGCACCATGACATTAATGGAGGCGGCAAAACAGTATTAGGCCCAGAGTGTCACAATGATACAGTGTGGAGGTCTCGGCGCAGCAGTAAATGAGGTCAGACAGTGCACAATGACATTATGGAGGTGGAAAAACAGTATTAGTGCACAGAGTGGCACAATCACTACAGTGTGAGGTCACGGCGGCAGCAGTAGATGTCTGACAGGTGGCACAATGGGCATTCCATGGAGTGGCAAAACAGTATTAGGTCCACAGAGTGGCACAATGATACAGTGTGGAGGTCACGCTGCAGCAGTAATGAGGTCAGACATGTCACATTGACAAATATCTGGAGGTGGCAAAAACAGAGTAGCCACAGGGTGGAGGGCACCGGCAGCACCACGGCAGCAGCATGAGGTTCAGACAGTGGCACAATGGACACAGTGTGGGGGCACGACAGGAGTCACAGCAGCAGCAATGAGGTCAGAGAGAGCACAAATGACATTTCGGCAGGTTGGCAAAATAGTATTAGCCACAAGCGGCACAATGGACTGAGAGCGGAGGTCACGGCGGCATCACATGAGGTCAGGCAGTGGCACAATGAACAGAGAGTGGAGGAGGATGACATGAGCAACATGCCATGGAGGTCCAGAGAGAGGCACAATAACATTCTGCAGGTGGCAAAATAGTATTAGGCCCAGAGCGGCACAATGACTGAGAGCGGAGTTCCGGCGGCAGCAGCCATGAGGTCAGCATTGGCCACAATGAAAGAGAGTGAGTGTGATGAACAGAAAGCAACAGCATGAGGTCAGAGAGTGGCACAATGACATTCTGGATGTGGCAAACAGTACTCAGCCGCAGAGTCACAATTGACACAGAGTTGGGATGTCAACGGCAACAGAACATGCATCGAGCATCATGAGCACATATAGTGTCACAATGACCAGAGGTGTTGAGTGGGGTGGACAATAACCAGACCCTGGTAACGACGGTGGTAGGCAGATGGAGAAAGACTATCAGCAATGATGGCAATCAGTCGGGTGGCGCATCAGAATAGTGGCTGAGGCAGGTAGTTGAACCCAGACTGACGCCTAAGGCATTGGTGTGTGGAAATTCCTGGCCCGATCCACGCCTAGATTCATCTGACAAAGGTCAGTCGTTCCAACATTTTCCCGTGGGACAAGCGGGTTTCTCCTTGGGTAACGATGGCCCCGCGCCGGCACTGAACACCCGCATCTGATTGGCCACACTACTGGCCGGGCAGGACAGCTTCTCCACTGCAAACTCGGCGAAGTTGGCGGCCACACATCCAGTTTAGGCTGCCCAGTATGTCCAAGCGGATCTTCTAACTGGGGGTGGCAGAGTGCTGTCCCAATAGGGCCACAACCTGTTGGTTCAGGAATGCTCCATTTCCTGCTGCTGTCCTATATTATTGTATGCTGCTGCTGGTGACAGCCTCTCACTAGGGCTGGTGAAGTGAAGCGTGCCTCATTAGTGACTCCAGACTTAGTCTTACTGCTGATGAGCAGTTACTACTGCTCCCTACCCCCCCACCTTCGCCCAGCAGGCCCGGCAGTAGTACTGAGCGCTGAGGAATACCCCCCGTCTAGACCTTTCAGAGGAGGGACGATTGCCGCACAATTTAGGCATAGGCGCGCAACTGATTACGTATGATTTCCCTATAGTATTTGAGTTTGTCTTCCCTCTCAATGCTGGGAAAAAGGCTCCCCATTTTGGACCGTAGCGAGGGTTCCCAATAGGGTGGAGAGCCAGAAGTCCAATCCCTCTGCCGATGCTGACTATTCGGCTGTCACTAGCCAGGCAACTAAAGCATGCTTGCGGGACATCTTGCACAAGTGACTCCGAGGGGCTACCCTGCCTACATTCCACTGATACTGCCACGTTGCTTTGGAGTCATCTGCCTCTCTTCCTCATCTCCAACCACCTCCTCCTGGGCCGCTCCTCCTCTCCTCCTCTCTGTCACCTGGGTAGAAATCCACTCATTTCAACCAGACAATGCATACTGCTCCAATGTCCTCCTCCTCCTCCCTCATCCTGCCATTTCAAGTCCCCACCGACTTCATGTTGGGCCACGAGATGTATCGCCACATCTCCAGTCCCCTGCCCAGACCAGATTTTTCAGCAACTGTTCCAGGACATGAAGCAGTGGAATGACGTGTATTCAGATACCCGTAGTCCCTGGCGACTGACAAAAAACGAGCCTCCACGAATGGCCTCAACAATCGGCCTGTGTCACGCATGAGCTGCCACTGGCTGCATCAAAGTTACACAGGGAGTACTTCTTCTCCTGGATCATCAAAAAATCGTTTAATGGCCTTTCTCTGTTCATACATTCGGTCCCAACATGTGCAGAGCTGTGAATTCCCATGCGGTGGAAACATCGTCATATCAGAGCGTGTATGGTGGAGGAACCGTTCACCGCTCAACTCGAGTGAGTGTCCCTGGCTTTGTACGAATTGGATAAAGAGCATGCACAGTTTCCTGGCCATTTTCAGAATGTTCTGAAGATCGTGGAAAGACTTCAGGACATTATACAAACCAGATTGAACACGTGCACCCCCCCCCATGCAGGCGCATGGACCATCCCTCCTCTGTTCAGCGTCTTACACCAAGGTTCCGTACCCAATGTCCCCGTCACCATGTTCCGAATTGCATTGTTGTGCGCGGAGAAAGCGCACACATCGATTTCTTTGCTGCATGACGCGGAGCAGTTCCTACCCCAGTGTGACTTCGTTCGCGCAGGCAAAGCTAGGTGTAAGAACTGCGTGACACCGCTTTGCCCTACACTTTGTGTATGAATGAAAGCAGTACTAGTGGAGGCTGAGATGGTTGGTGGGTGTGGAGGAGCGGAGCGGACATTGGGCGCAGGGAGCAGCAGTTTGACAACGTGGAGAGAAAAGCGGACGTCTCCGTCCAGTTGTTGTGGTAGCCTGTGGCAGGAAGCACATTCACCCCAGTGTGCCGTAAAGGGACATGTAACTGGCCCAGACCGTAGTTACAGCTCCAGACGTCCGTCTCAGCCGTGTACCCTAGGAACAACCGATAAGCTCACGACTGACCCACTTTCCTGGTTCTACATAAGATATGAAGAGCTGGGTACTGCAGTTTTGTGAAAAGGAAATTACAACGTCTTGGAAACTCTCCACTCGCTCGGCGACACGCCATTAGTTCTCTGAATGGTGCAGATTCCACATTGGAAAGGTAGGACTGCAGTACCAACAACTTGGACAGGAGCACGGTCCAGCTTCTGCACCTTAGGATGGTTGGACGCATACTTTATGTCATCTTTCAATCGCCACTCGAAACGACAGCTGCGCCATAGTAGCGAAGCAGGAGCATCTGGACCGGGAGCGATGTCAAAGAGATAACAGCTGCCTCTGCAGAGGTAGTAGGAGCCTTGACTGGCTGAAATGGCATGCGTGCCACTGGCGCTGTGCCTGCAGCAGCGGCAGGGATGGACCACCACATCTGAGCCTATTTCTCCCAGCCACCGATGGTGACTGCTGCATTTGTTGACGCAGGGCCTTTGTTGCCAACGTTAGCCTCCCTGGCCACGCTTCCACTTTCTGCCCCAAGATACTACATATACCCATAATCGGCACCTCCGGTTACTTAGAAAAGAACAGCCACCCCGCCGAGTAGCTGAATTTTTTACCGCCCAACGACTCCTCACTGAGTGACTACTGCCGGCCTCTGGCCTCGCTGACCCCTGTGCCGCTACTGTCTTGGACCTGCGAAGCGGGTTTTGTACCCCGTGGCCGTCTTGGCTCCCGACCTCACACTGCTGCTACCCGGCTGACTCAAGGCCACACACCCCACTTGCTGGCTCGCCGCTGCCTGACGTGCGCAAGCTTGAACGCCCTCTTCACCTACGATGATGAAGTCCCTTTCTGCTTTCACCCGGCTCCCAAGGGCGGTCGCTACATCATCATTATTGTGTGTTTTCATCGACACAACTGTGTCCTCAATCGACCGGTCTTGGTAATCCGAGGCTGACACACTCACCACATTGACCTCCCATGCCACTCCTCCACATTCTAGTACTTTGCCGCCTACTGCAAGAAGCTGGGGATATTGGCCCCATTTCCTTCGCTGCCACGTAGCTCTTGAGACTGCCCTCCTCTAAATTGTTTCATCCTCGCTATATATGGCGCATGAGCCCAGACCACATATTAGATCCCAGGCTGAGGGAACTGGATGGGACAGAGGCGGCTGAGAGATCAGGTGAGGCCGCTGACCCCGCACCCGGGCCATGGCCAACTAAGTGTTTGTATCCTGAGGTCCCACCGCTCTTGGCTGGGGTTGTCATATGTCATCTGGGAGGAAGAGGATGACCTAGTCAACCAATCAAGAACCTTGGGTTTGCATGAACAACCACACGCCGGCTAGATGACAGCGCAAGTTGGGGCCTCACCGAGTGACCCCTGCTGCGACGGCCCCCATGCATGTGCTGCGACCTGGTCCCTTTTCAGAAATGTTTGGTGCCCACTGCCACTCGCAGTTGCAGAGCCTGCACCTCTCTGTCTGACATACTGTTTATGTTCTAAAATTGTACATGACACTGTTATTGATGAAAGCTATCTGTATAATGATAAATATACACCCTGTTTTTGACTCCAAATGACCCAGTAACATGCTTGGGTAACCCTGATATAAATTGCACTCCACAAATGGCCAGGAAAAAATTTACTATATTTGGGTCGTTTACAAGCATGTGTGGTTTTACAAAGTGTATAAGCACAAACAGGCTTAATTAACCTTCACATGTGAATTATGCTTACAAGAAAAATGTATTTATTTCGGTGTTTAAAAAGAGACGGTTTATTTTTTGTCATGCACAGCAGCAAACAACCTTAATTAACCCTGATGTAAATTGCGCAAAGAATTGAGCAACCACAAACTATTAGACTTTGTAGCGTGTTACAATTGCGTGATTTTTCTACGCCACACAACAAGAGATACATGTTGTAAAATTTGCCTTATTGCTTGTGAAGTAGGCTACCAAACAAAATATATATACTATTTGGCGTTGAAAAAGACGGTTTTATTTTGTGAGTTCACACGAGCATCAAAACATACTGCTTAATAAACCCTGGAAGTAAAATGCGCCAAGAATTGAGCCGCACAAACTAGTAGACGTGTTATCAATTGCGTGTTTTCTCTACTCCACAACAACAAGAGATACAGTTGAATTTGCCTTTGCTTGTGAATTAGCTACCAAAAAAAAAATATATATTTGTCGTTGAATAAAAACGGTTATTTTATGTCAGCACACCACAAACAACGCTTAATTAACCCCGGATGTAAATTGCGCCAAAGAATTGAGCCCGCACAAACAGTAGCGTTTACAATTGAGTGTTTTCTAAGCCACACAACAAGAGATAAAGTTGTAAGTTTCCTTTGCTTGTGGATTAGGCTACCAAAAAAAAAAATATATATTTTGCGTTGAAAAAGACTAGTTTTATTTTTGTCAGCACACAGCAAAACAACGCTTAATTAACCCTGGATGTAAACTTGCTCCAAAGAATTGTGACCGCACAAATCTAGTAGCGTGTTACAAGTTGTCGTGTATTTCGTTACGCCACACAATCAGAGATACATTGTAATTTCCTTTGCTTGTTGAATTAGGCTACCAAAAAAAAAAATATAATATTTGGACGATGTGAAAAAAGACGTTATTTTTGTCAGCAACACAAGCCAAAACAACGCTTAATTAACTCCTTGATGTAAATGCGCCAAAGAATTGAGCCGCACAAACATAGTAGCGTGTTACAATGCGTGTTTTCTTCTACGCCACACAATCAAGAGAGTACAGTTTGTGATTTGCCTTTGCATGTGAATTAGGCTACCAAAAAAAAAAATATATATTTGGCGTTTGAAAAAGACGGTTTTTTTTTGTCCAGCACACCAGCCAAACAACGTATTATAATTAAAGTTAAATAAACCCCTGGATGTAAATTGCGCCTAACAGAAAATGAGCCGCACAAAACAGAAGCGTGTTACAATGGCGTGTTTCTAACGCCAACCCACAAGATATACAGTTTGTAATTTGCCTTTTGCTTGTGAATTAGTGCTACCAAAAAAAAATATAATAATTTGGCGTTGAAAAAGACGTTTATTTTTGTCAGCACACCAGCAAAACAACGCTTAATTAACCACCTGGAATAGTAAATTGCCCAAAGAAATTGGCCGCACAAACTAGAAGCGTGTTAACAATTGCGTGTTTTCCTACGCCACACAACAAGAGAACAGTTTGTAATTGCCTTAGCTGTGAATTAGAGCTACCAAAAAAAAAATATCTATTTGTCGTATGAAAAAGACGGTTTATTTTGTCAGCACACCAGCAAAACAACGCTTAATTAACCCCTGATGTAAGTTGGCGCCAAAGAATGGAGCCGCACAAACAAGTAGCGTGTTACAATTTGCGTGTTTTCTACGCCACATCAACAAGAGATACAGTTTGTAATTTAGCATTTGCTTGTGAATTATGCTACCAAAAAAAAATATATATATTTGGCGTTGAAAAAGACGGTTTATTTTAGACAGCACACAAGCAAAACAACGCTAAATTAACCACTGGATGTAAATTGCGCCAAAGTATTGAGCCGCACAAACTATAGCGGTGTTACAATTGCGTGTTTTCTACGCCACACAACAAAGAGATACTGTTGTAATTTCCTTTGCTTTGTGAATTAGGCTACCAAAAAAAAATAAATATACTTTGCGATGAAAAAGACGGTTTATATATGTCAGCACACCAGCAAAACAACAGCTTAATTAACCCTCGTGGGATGTAATTGCGCCAAAGAATTGAGCCTCCCTCACGCCCCCCCGCCCCACTAGCTCCCCCCCTAACCCCCCACCCCCCCCCTCCCCCCCCCCTCCACAACCTAGTAGCGTGTTACAATTGCGTGATATCTACGCCACGACAACCAAGAGAAAGCAGTTGTAGTTTTGCCTTTGGCATGTCAATTAGGCTACCAAAAAAAAATAAATATATATGGCGTTGAAAAAGACAGATTTATATTTTGTCAGCACACCAGCAAAACAACGCTTAATTAACCCCTTGATGTAAATAGCGCCAAAGAATTGAGCCGCACAAACTAGTAGCGTGTTACAATTGCGTGTCCACACAACAAGAGATACAGTTAGTAATTTGCCTTTGCTTGTTAATTAGGCTACCCCAAAAAAAAATAATAATTGGCCGATGAAAAAGTAACGGTTTATTTTTGTCAGCACACCATCAAAACAACGCTTAATTAACCCCTGGATGTAAATTGCGCCAAAGAATTGAGCCGCACAAACTAGTAGCGTGTTACAATTGCGTGTTTTCTACGCCACACAACAAGAAGATACAGTAAGTAATTGTTGCCTTTGCTTGTGAAATTAGGCTACCAAAAAAAAATATATATATTTGGCGTTGAAAAAGACCGGTTTATTTTTGTCAGCACACCAGCAAAACAACGCTTAATTTAAAACCCCTGGATGTAAATTGCGCCAAAAGAATTGAGCCCACAAACTATTAGCGTGTTACAAATTGCGTGTTTTCTACGCCACACAAACAAAGAAACAGTTGTAATTTGCCTTTGCTTGTGATAGGCTACCAAAAAAAAATAATAGATTAGGCGTTTGAAAAAGACGGTTTTTATTTTTGTCAGCACACCACACAACCAACGCTTTAATTAACCCCTGGAAGTAAATTGCGCCAAATAATACAGCAGCCAAAAATGAAAAGGTATTTGTATTGTAAAAACGCTGTTTCATTAAATGAATACAACATGAACTGGCTTAGATCCCACTTGGGTATATTGAATGTATATGCAGCTGCAGTGGACGCACACTGTTTCAGATCCAATAAACCCCAAAAATCATAAATAGAACATTCCAGAAACAGTCCCTGAGACAACGAGAAAACCCCAAGGGGAAAACGCTGGGATAAAAATCAATTTTTTCAGAAAGCGCAAACACCCGCAAACAGCACCCTTTCCCCATCAGTACATGAGAGGAAATGTGGGGCTCCCCGCGGCGCGCCCCGGGGATATTTAAAAATGCGGGGTTAAATCACAGAAATTTCCCCCCGGTTCCAAAAAAAAAAAAAAAAAAAAATAAAAAAAATGGAAAAAAAAAAAAGGTTTTTTGGGTTCCACTCTGCACATGTCCCCTGCAAAGGGTATGTCCCCTTCCCTTTCCCCCCAGAGTTTCTTTGCCCCAAGTAAACGCCATGTCTCCCCAACCATTTTAAACCCAAACAAAAACACACCCCTTTTTTCACCCCAAGTACCCCAAAAGTCGACTTCCCTTTCCCAAAACCCAAGTTTTCCCCGGGAAAATTTTAAAAAAGAATTCCACTTCGTTAAATCAAATTTGCCCATTTTCTAGTCTAAAACATTTTTTACAAAAAATATGGGTTTAGAAATTAGGGTTTTAAAAGATTCCTTTTTTTTTAAATTTTAAAAAAGGGTGGGTAATCAACCCTTTGGCCCGTCATCCCATTAACTGAAAACACCTGAATTCCACTTTAAATTGTCTACATGTCCTAAAGGTTCACAACCCTTTGGCCCCTCCCAAAATTTTTTGATGCTAGATATTTTTTCCCCAATAAAAAATGACCAAGGGCCCAATATTTTTTTCACTAATTTCTTGATTTTTTATTTTTTTAAAAAACCCCTTTTAAAAAAATTGGGGTTTAAAAAAGGGTTTTTCCCCCTTACAAAATTAGCTTTTAAAAATTAAGGGGCAGTTAAATTTAAAATTTTTTAAAAAACCAATTTTTGGGCCAAAAAATTTTACTTTAAATCAAGCAAATTAAAAGTGTTTTTTAAAGTCTCTGAGTGCACAAAAGGGTTTTTTTGGCAAACCCGCACACCAGAACCCTACTATGCTTTTTTAATTTTTAGCAGAAAACACCGAGTGACATCAAATCCAAAGGAACAGGGTTTGCCCAAAAGGGAAAACCCACTTCGACAAAATTTTGCCTTTTTAAAATTGAATTAGTTTCAGTAGTAGACAAATACAAAAGGGGTCACAAACTTTCAAACCAATTGGAGAGGAAAAGGGAGGGGAGGAAGGGGGGAGGGAGACCCGGAGAGAAGGAAGAGATCCGGGCTTGGATGGCCACCCCAAAACCCTTTCCTTTTGGTTTAATTTTTCCTTAAAAACCCCTTTGTAACCAGTTTGGTTGTATGCTTTGGATCATTATCCATTTGGAAGACACATTTCCACCCACACTTTAACTTCCTGGCTGATGTCTTGAGATGTTGCTTCAATATGGCAATATCATCTATTTTGCAAAATGCACCAGTCCTCCCTGCCGCAAAAATCCAACATGATGCTGCCACACCCATGTTTCACAGTTGGTATGGTGTTCTTAGCTTCCTAGCTTCTCCATTTTTCCTCCAAACGTAATGTTGGCCATTATGGCCAAACAGTTCAATTTTAGTTTCGTTAGACCACAGGACATGTCTCCAAAGATATAGGTCTTTATTCCTGTGTGCATTTGCAAACATTAATCTGGCTTTTATATATTTCTTTTGGAGTAATGGTTTCTTCCTGGCAGAAAGGCCTTTCAGCCCATGTTGATACAGTACTCGTTTCACTTTGGATAATGACACAATCTTACCAGCTTCTGCCAGCATCCTCACAAGGTCTTTTGCTTTTGTCCTTGGGTTGATTTGCACATGTCGGACCAAAGCACATTCATCTCTGAAACACAGGTGTTTGTACAGGTGAACGAGACACCTTTAGGTATCTGGAAATTGCACCCAAGGATGATCCAGGCCTGTGCAAGTCCACAATTCTCTTCCAGATATCTTGGCTGTTTTCTTTAGACTTTCCCATGATGTTACACACAGAAGCAGTGTGTTTCTGGTGTGCAAAAAATATATCCACAGGTGTGTTTCTAATTAATTCAGATGTTGCCAATAAATGAGAATCTTCCAAAGATATAATATCATCATATGAGCTGTCCCAAATTGTTTAAAGGGCATCTTAATCCTAGTGTATGTAAACTTTTGACTTTGCAGAAAGTAATATAAATGCCTTAAAAGTTCTCTCTCTCATTATTCTAGCATTTGGCAAATATAAATAATTTTTAAGAAGAGCCAGGAGAAAGCCTCCTGTCTTTAAATAGAACATGCCAGCATGGCTAAAGTTTGCAAAGTTGCATCTGAACAAATAACATCCATTACAACCGTTCTGGAACAATATCTTCTGTACTGATGAGACCAAAGTGAAGATGTTTGGCCGTAATGCATAGCGCCACAATTGGGGAAAACTAACGACAACATATTTTTAAAAAAACATGTTATACCTACTGTCAAGCACCGTGGTTAAGGGGCTATGAATTAATCTTAATTTGAAGTCTCGGGATCTGGGCACCTCACAGTCATTAAGTCGACCATGAACTCCTCTGTGTACTGAAGTGTTTTATAATCAAATTTTAGTTCATCTAACAGCTACAGTGTGGCTGAAACTAGGTTATGCAACAGGACAATGATCCCAAGCACACTTGCAAATCTACACCAAATAGGCTGAAAAGGAAAAAAATCAATGTGTTGCAATGGCCCTGTCAAAGTTTAGATCTCAACCCAATTGAAATGCTGTGGACATTAAGAGAGCTGTGTTACCAGGTCTCAGGTGTGAATGGGGAGTAGGTCTGCTAAATATGGTGTTATCGCTCTCACATACTGGTCACTGGAAGTTCATCATGGCACCTCATGGCAAAGAACTGTCTGAGGATCTAAAAACAATAATTTGCCAAGGCTATAAGAAAACAGCCAACACCCTGAAACTAAGCTTTAGCATGGTGGCCAAGGCCATACAGCTGTTAAACAAGACAGGTTCAACTCAGAACAGGCATCGTCATGGTCGACATAGAAGTTGAGTTCACGTGCTCAACATTATATCCAGAGATTGTCTTTTCAAAATAGTCATATGAGTGCTGTCAGTATTGCTGAAGAGGTTAAAATAGTTGGGGGCCAGACTGTCAGTCCTCAGACCATAAACTGCATCAAATTATTTTGCATGGTTGTCATCCTAAAAAGATGACTGCAAACAGTTTGCTGAAGATAAGCAGACTAAAAACATGGATTACTGGAACCATGTCCTGTGGTCTGATGAGATCAAGATAAACTTATTTGGTATAGATGGTGTCAAGCATGTGTGGTGGCAACCAGGTAAGGAGTATAAAGACAAGTGTGACTTGCCTACAGTTAAGCATGGGTTTTCAGTTTGCCTTTGAGGCTAGTGAAAGTGGAGGAAAGTCTGATGTGTTGGGACAGTGAGTTCCAGACTATGGGGGAAGCACAGAAGTCTTGAAGACAGTTGTGTGAGGATCTGACAAGAGGAGAGCAGAGAAGAAGGTCTTGTGAGGAGTGGAGATTGCGTGGGGGGAAGTATCCAGAGATTAAGGTAGAGATGTATGAAGGGCAGAGGTTATGAAGAGATTTGTAGGTTATGGTTAGCAACTGGAACTGGATTTGCTGAGCGATGGGTTGCCAGTGAAGGGATTGACAGAAGAGAGAGGCTGAAAAGTAGCGTGGAAAGAGGTGGATAAGGCGGGCAGCAGAGTTGAAGATGATGTGGAGGGGAGCAAGAGAAGGATGTCTCAGTAGTCTAGGCGGGAGATGACAAGGGCATTGGACTAGCATTTTGTTAGTATCGGAGTTAATGCATGAGCAAATTCGAGAAATATTTAGACGGGAGGAAATAAAAGGTGTACCGTATTTTTCGGACTATAAGGCGCACCGGACTATAAGGCGCATTAACATTGAGCGCATTAACATTGAGCGCCGTTCATATATAAGGCGCACCGGACTATAAGGCGCACCGGACTATAAGGCGCGGCGCATTAAATGAAACAAAGTTCAGAGCGAAAGCCAAACTTTATTCAACACTTTCACAATAACTCTCAAATAAACTTACACTTACAGTACTTTTTCAGTTCATTCATCCCCCACAAATCCATCAAATTCTTCATCTTCAGTGTCAGAGTTAAACAGTTGCACGATTTCTTCATCCAGCATTCTCGGGTCCCCCTCATCATTATCTGAGTCAGTCTCGTTGCTGCTGCTTAGCTCTTCAGTGATGATTCCAGCCTTCTTGAAAGCTCGGATGATACTGGAGGCTGATACCTTCTCCAGGCATCCACGATCCACTTGCACATAGTGGCATAACTGGCACGGCGTTGCCTCCTGTTTTGGTGAATGTGTGGTCACCTTCTGTCATCCAATTCTCCCATGCAGCTCGCAATTTAACCTTAAATGCCCTGTTGACACCAATATCTAGCGGCTGGAGCTCTTTGGTTAATCCACCCGGAATAACAGCAAGCAGTGAATTAGTTTTCTTCACTTGGGCTTTGACAGTATCGGTCAAATGGGCACGCATGGAGTCACAGACCAATAGGGATGGGGATTGGTGAAAAAATCCATCCGGTCTCTTGACATAGACCTCCCTCAGCCACTCACTCATCTTCTCCTCGTCCATCCAGCCCTTTGGGTTAGCCTTGATGATGACACCAGCTGGAAACTGTTCTTTGGGCAAAGTCTTCCTCTTAAAAATGACCATGGGTGGTAGTTTCTGGCCATTAGCCTGACAGGCAAGAACCACAGTGAAAGAGGACTTCTCATGTCCTGTGGGTATATAGAGACCGTACTGGTCCCTGTTTTCTCAACAGTACGTTGTACAGGGATATCAAAAGTGAGGGGGACCTCATCCATGTTAGTGATGTGTTCTGGCTGGATATTCTTTTCACTTATCTTGGCTCTGCAGTAGGTGCGGAAAATGGCCAGCTTCTCTTCATAATCCTTTGGCAGCTGCTGGCAGACAGTAGTTCTGGTGCGGATGGAGAGATTACGCCTTTTCATGAAACGAAAGCACCATGAAGGACCACCTTGAAAGTCCTTGATCTCCAGTTCGCGTGCTAATGCTGTGGCTTTGGTCTAATAGAGACAGTGGAGACGCTTCTAGCTGCGCTTCTCTGTTCAATAACCCACTGTTCTAGTTTGTCCTCCAGATGTGGCCACCTTGCTTTGTTTCCTCTGAAACTCAGTTTGGTCTTCTTTACCTGGCGCAGGGCATCTTCTTGTTTCCTCCACTTACGCACCATAGATTCATTAATGTTGAATTCTCTGGCAGCTGCTCTATTTCCATGCTCTACTGCATGACTTATAGCTTTAAGCTTAAAATCAGCATCATAAGCATGTCTCTTAACAGGAGGCATTTTTCGGGTAGTGGGTATAAAAACTGTACAGTACGGTATTGAATGCACAGACAATGTTGAAACACAGATATTCTGCACACAGAGCTGTACGTATCACCGCACGTAGTCACGCTTCTGACTATGGTAGCCGTACAGGCCATTCTTCATTTTTTCATGCCATATTGCCGCCGCGGATTGCAGCTGCAATACGGCCGGATTTACAATGGTCCTGCCACTTATTGTGCCTTATTTCGCGACGGAATCACCCGCTGTAAAGAATGGGTTGTAAATCCGGCGCGAAATACGCGCCAGTGGCACTTATTTGCAACTGATTTGCAACTGATTTGTAACTGATTTCGGACGTATTTACTATTGTAAATCAGTTGTAAATCAGTTGCAAATCAGTTCCAAATCAGTGTCACTAAATTAGCGGTAAATACGTTCTGAACAAAGACTGAAAACTGAAAACTGAAAGTGAAGAATTGATTCATATATAAGGCGCACCGGACTATAAGGCGCACTTTCGATTTCTGAGAAAATCTTAGGCTTTTATGTGCGCCTTATAGTCCGAAAAATACGGTATATGAACGATAAACAGTCTGAATTCCAGAGAGCAGAGAGTTTACATCTGGGCCGGAGATGTAGAGTTGGGTGTTGCCTGCATACAGGTGGTATTGAAAGACATGTGATGCTATGAGTTGACCCAGGCCAAGAGTGAAAATAGAGAAGAGTAGTGGATCCAAGACTGACCCCTGAGGGACACCTGTAGAGAGAGGGCAAGAAGAGGAGGTGATGCGAGAGTGAGGGACACTGAACATTCGAACAGTGAGGTATGAGGAGATCCAGGAAAGGGGGAAATCTGGGATGCCGAGGAAGGAGAGAATTTGTATCAGGAGGGAGTGGTCAACAGTGTCAAAGGCAGAGGACAAGTTTAAGGAGAAGGACAGAGGTGTGAGGCTTTAGTGGTTATTACGTCATTGGTGACCTTGGTTAGGGAAGTTTCGGTAGAGTGGTGGGATCGGAAACCAGATTGCAGTGGGTGTAGAAGAGAGTTGGATTTAGAGGTGAGAAGATAGTTAAAGATAGACGTGCTGTTCTAGGAGTTTAGAGGCAAATGGAAGCAGTGAGATAGGGCGATAGTTGGACAGAGAGGAGGGGTCATGAAATGCTTTTTTAAGGACGGGTGTGAATGTAGCATGTTTTAAGGAGAAAGAGAAGATACCAGAGGTTAATGATAGGTTGAAAAGATGGGTGAGGGCTAGGATGATAATAGCACTAAGGTCTGAGATGAGGTGGGATGACAGTGGGTCAAGATTACAGGTAGTGAGGTCGGATTTAGACAGGAGAGAGAAAAGCTTGTCATGAGTAACAGCAGAGAAGCAGTTTAAGGGGGAAGAGTATTGTGCAGGTATAGAGGTAGTGTCGGTGGTGTCTTTGCAGGTATAGAAGTGGGTGGTGGGGGCATTGCAGGTATAGAGGTGGGCGGTAGAAGCTGTGCCAATACAGAGGTGAGTGGTAGAATCTGTTCTGGTATAGAGATGGGCGGTGGGGACTGTGCAGGTATAGAGGTGGGTGGTGGGGACTGTGTGATGAAGCTTTCTCTGATAAGGTTGGTTGATCTTGTTAAGGAACTGAGTGGCGATATTATCTGCTGATAGGAGAAATAGGGGAGGGCTTGCTGGGTGACAGAGCTGAATGTGTTGAATAGTTGGACATTTACAAGCTTCTTTTGGATACATTAGATGTTTTCTACCAATGTAATACTGACTGTGATAATAATTAGGATACTGCTGAGAAGTGATATCTACAAAACAGGAAATGTTAGTCTCTTATTACGCTTCGCGGCCATATTGAAACCGACAACATTGTAGAATGAATGTTAATACTTATATTACAATGAAAATAAAAAATCTAAACAGTCTCAAAGAAATGTTTTACATAAAAACATAAAAATTTGATTCAAACAATACGTCATATTCACATTTCCTTTGGTCTTTGTCCTTTACCTTTGCTCATTTGCTTAGCTTATAATACTTCCTTGGTCTTTCTTAAATGCGTAGTAAAAATAAAAAAAACTAGCTACATTTTAAATTTGGCAGAGATCCCATTTGGAAAGTAGGGACATATCAAATGAGGCCACAGAGAAAATTCCATTGAATTACAGCAAGCTGCATTTTCCATGAATAGCAATGCTGAAACTGGAGGGAATTGGAGGTATTTTAATAAGCAACCTCAAGTGTCTTATTAAAAGACACAGGTTTTACAAATTACTCACACTATGACTTCTGTGTGTCATCCGTGCAATATCAACAGCACATATTTCACTGTCAAGGGAACATGTTTACCATCTAGATTTTATATCACCGTTTGTGTCAGCTGAGGATTGTGCAAGTTGCGACCTGACAGTTTAATCTATACACTAAACGTGAAAAACAGATGTATTTATACAGCTTATGATAAGGAATGCTAGTAAACTTGTTGATACTGTAAAAAAACTGTACAAATATGTGACCTGAGAAAAAGTTCAAGTTACAGTATGTGGCAATATACTGTATGTGGTATGTGTCTGCAGAAATACACAGGATAGATTGGCTATCACCTTTCCCTGTCACCGATACTTTGACTGAAAAGCAGGGAGTGGCACAGTGAAATAAGGCAAAGAGAATGCATATTTCGATGAACGGCAAAAAGGCATTTTTGTTCTTAGGCCATGTTCAGACGGCTTATTCATGCCGTAATTGCGAGCCGGATTGCGCTCGCAATTCCGGCTTGAATAAGGGGCGGGACGGGGGCGGGGCCGGAGAGCGGCAGGGGAGCTGCTCGCTAGCCTCATAGACTTGCATTATCCACGGCGCGTATTGCGCCTGGATAATGTGCATGTCACTTTCTCTCCGCCCGGCGAATTCGCCGAGCGGTGAGGAGCGACGGAATCCACTGTTCTCTTTGAGAACTGTGGATTACTGTAATTACTGCGACGGATTGGCGCCATACTGCAGTGCAAATCCGGCGCGCAGTATGGCGCAAATCCGCGGCGAAATAAGCCGTGTGAACGAGGCCTTAAAGTGAATTTCTACTTTTTCATACCATGTTCTTTTAAAGGGAACCTGTCACATAGATTATGCCCCCCCTTGCTGAGGGCAGCACAAGCTAGTGTCAGACTTGCTGTTCCCAGTGCTGTGTCCCTTATTCTGTAAAATGCTGGAGTTTTAGAGCATTTACACCTCAAATCTTATTCATGAGCAGGTGTTAGCCCCGCCCACCAAAGGCTAGCCCCGCCCACTGACAGTTATCAACATGTTTCTACCTATTCAAAGTAATAGGTTTGTCAGTTGAGGTGGGCGGGGCTAGACTCCGATTGGCCGGGTTTGAAAAAAACTGACTCTTTGAAGGACTCATCGAATGACTCTTCTGGCTGAAAACTGCAGATTTGAGCATTAAATACACGAAAACTGCAGCATCTTAATTTAATTAATACAATATAATAGAACTTAAAGAGAACCTGTCACATAGATTATGCCCCCCTTGCTGAGGACAGAACAAGGTAGTGTCAGACATGCTGTTTCCAGCGCTGTGCCCCTTATTCTGTAAGATGCTGTAGTTTTCGTGTATTTAATGCTCAAATCTGCAGTTTTCAGCCAGAAGAGTCTTTCGAAGAGTCCTTCAAAGACTAGCAAACAGGAAGTGATAATACCACCATCCTTTTAAACCCTTCTGCATTGTTTATGCAATGCAGAAGGGTGTGCTAATGTTTACACCCCCTAGCGGTCACGAACCCAATAGAGACTAAATATTACAGTGAGAAAAAAAATGTTTAAAAGTATTAAAAAAATTCAAATCACCTTCCTTTTGCCATTTTATAAGAAAGAAAAAAATATACTAATAATTAGTATCACCGTATCTGTAAAAGTCCGATCTATTAAAATATAACATCATTTATCCTGTGAGCTGAACTGTAGAAGGAAAAAAATCCAAATGCCCATATTGCGTGTTTTTTGGTCATTTCATGGAATAAAAAGGGATCAAAAAGTTGCATCTATCCCAAAATGCTACTAATAAAATATTTCAGCCAGCAAAAGAAGCTCATGTCCATAGCTCGAAGTACAAAAAAAGTTATTGGTCATAGAAAATGACGCTGTGGCGCAAATTTAAAAAAGGTGAGAATGTTTGGTTTTTTTGGGGTACTAAAACGTAATGCAAACCCAACATATTTGGCATTGCCAGAATCGTATCAACATGTAGACTACAGATAACATTCATAGCGTAGAATGAACACCATAAAAAAAAAAACTGCAAACATGGTGCAAGTATTTTTTTTCACATTTTTACCCCACTTAGAATTTGTTGGCAGCTTCCCAGTATATTCTATAGTACGTTCAATGACACAATTAGAAAGTACATCTTGTCTCCCAAAATAAAAGCCCTCATATGTCTAGGTAGATGAAAAAATAAAAAAAAGTTATGGCTCTTGGAAGGCTGAGAGGAAAAAAACACGTGGTTAGAGTTAGCTTAGAGTAAGTTCAACTCTAACCCTAAAGCTGAAGATAGGGTTAGGGCTGGACTTACCCAAACTCCAACCCTTTCCCTAGTCCTAGTGTTATGATCAGGGTTGGAGTTTGGGCTACCCCAACTGTAACTGAACTTTAACCTTAGGTTCTTCGACCCTGATCTAATCCTAAGGTTCTTCAGATGTGCCCAATATGTTTCCTAGATGTTCCTCCAGATGCTACCAATATCTGCTCTAGACTTCTCCTAGAGCTGGGGTCGATTGCTGAAATTTCACTTTAATCAGAATCCTGAACTAGCTCAGGCTGCACAGTATGGTCAGCTGATTTGTCTTGATAGCATTTTTCAAAGTTATTACTAAATAAAGTGATCATTTCAGATTTCAAAAATAAGCCTTTGTGTTTTGTTAAAAAAAAGTCATATCTCTCATACTCATCCTCTCCCTCTAACAACCACTCAGCTTCCATAATCTTTTTGCACCTATAAACTATTCATCCAACACTAACTCACACTTCAGACATTCATGATCTGAATATATTAGGCTCGTTTGCATATACCTCTTACCCATCATTCCTTTTAACACAAAACACAAATCAGTCATTGAACTGTAACTCCCACTATCTGCATAATATGTATCAAGTGGATTCTTTATCCCACAAATCACATCCACATTCTGCAAATTTAAATTAGACAAATTATCTTAAGCAATCTTACGTAATAAACATTTCCTTCAAGTCCACAATTCAGATAACCCACTCATACCACTTCCTCTCTTCCTGGCAGAAATATTTTCATCTTCTCAGTTACTTTTGCTTCTCTTTTTTAACCAATGCGTACACATTGATAATTCTGAATTCACACCTCCCCTCCTCAATCACAGCATAACTACCAACTTTGAATTTTTTAATAAACCCTCCACACCATGATTCTTATTAAGGTAGAAAATGAACATATTGCTGAAATGCAATTCATTCTTCCTTTTTAACACTGAACTCCAAACATACTCTTGTACATCTTGAACCTTTTTCCACAAAAATCTGTATAGTTGCTGACCTCCTTAATTTGTTTTGAAAACCCTAACATGTAAAGAAAAAAATATCAACAAGGAAAAAAATCTAAGAGACAAAAAAACATCAGCCAACTAAAAGGTTTTCCAACCTGTTGGTCCGCAAGAAACCTCCTCGCCAGACTTTACTTGTTATTCAAACATACATTCAGTTTGTTTGCTTGTCCCAACAACTGCCAATTTCACATCAACAACCTTGGTAATCCTTTTAGCTTCTTTAGAGCAATGAAAACCACCAACTCCTTCCATCTATCCCTCTTCTTGGAAGTCATCCTCAGAGGAGGACCATTCAGTCTTCTGAGAGCCAAAATCTCTAATACTAGGCAGCTCTTCTAATAGAAACTCTTCTACCATCTGCACCTCAATACTCTTTAGTTGCTCTGTAATCAGACTCTCTCATTGCTGCCCCTCCCACTCCTCACGTTTGCTAATCCTCTATACCCTTCTTCTTGCCTCTTCTTTTACAATATGTACTTATAGGTCTTCTGTTTACTTCTGGCTCCAGCCGAATGAAATGTCACTTCTCTAGTCACTGATTGGATGTATTTATAAAAATGCCCTGTACAGTATTTAGCAAACAGAAAAACCTCAGATTCTGATAGACAAAAGCAATTGTGGCAAACATAAAACATTCTGGGGCAAATTTACTAATAGCATGATACCATGTAATTCCTAGACATTGTAAGCTGGACTAGACAGTATAAAAAACACCTTTTAGTTGGTTTAGCTCACGTCAATAGTTGTGCCAAAATTTTAGCACCTTTTTGGTGCATGAACAGCCATAACCGTGCCGCTAAGCCAAACACCCATGTTGAGCGAGGCATAAAAGTGTCTAAGAGGTCATATAAACATGATGCAAGGCATGTCTGTCAGATTTTGCTGAAGATATGCATAGAGAGTATACCTCTAATTTAGGCAGTTGTGTAGGCATAAAGTAACATACGTTGCCCATTGGGCCCTAGTGTAAAAATAATTGCTACACTATTCCATCTAGCAAATAAAAAGGTATGCCTATTTATACCTCCTTCATGTATGATAAAGGGACTTTCGGCATATGTGACATGTAAGGGGTCCCTATGGATACCCTCATTGTATGTGTTGGGAACTTTCATGAAAATGCTAAACATAGTGTTGAAATGCAATAGTCTTAAAGGGGTTGTCTCACTTCAGACTAGTATATGCCATCAATGTCAGGTGGGGGTCCTACAGCGCTGTACGTCTATACTCGTAACTCCCATTCATTTCAATGGTAGAGTCCCAACCACTTCTCTGTTCAGAACAGAGAGGTTTTGGGGCTCGGTCTTGAGAAGGTGCAGGTCCGAGATGTGGGACCAGCACCTATCTAATATTGATGACATATGTTTGAAGTGAGGCAATCCTTTTAAGGCTCTGTTCACATTGCTTTTTAACATTTGTGCACATTGCTGGAGAGTGGAATGAAAGATACTCATAAATGATATTTAGTCTCTGGTTACTTTCTACAGAAAGGAGGACGTATACCGGTTGTCTTGGTAGGTTATGAAAGGGGTAAATATTAGCAGGGGGGAATGAGTGATGATTAGATGTCTAGATTCTTAATTTTTCCCTATTGCTAATCTTTTGTCAGCAACTGTACATGTACAGCACACAGATGTATGGCAACAGTGCATCCTAAGGAAAGACACAACAAAGGTGCCGATTACAAGGCACAGGACAAATACCGATTGGTTTATCGACCGGTATTTGTCCTGTTTTCGTGCCGTGCACACGGCCGCCAGGGGACGGCTTTTCTCCGCGGTTAGCAGAGAAAAGCCCTCCCCCTTCACATAGACATGTTCACATTCTGTCCGAAAACCGGTCGGAAAAATGAACATGTTCTATGTTTTTCGGACCGTCGGCGGTCTGAAAAACTGCCGGGCAGAAAATCCGTGCAGTGGAGACCGCTGCACGGATTTTCCATTAAGGTCCGTGTAAAAGTTTGAAAAACTGGCTGAAAAACAGTGCCATGGGGACAAGGCCTAAGCGGTTGCCTACCTTCGCCTGCTGGTCATCCTGGCCCTGCCTGAATCAGATATATTTAATGTTAACGTTTGTCATTGCTTATCATGTTGCCTATTGCCTTATATGCATGACATTTGTCTTTTATGTGAGTTGCTTGTTTATAATGTTGTATAGGGGTCATAGCCGTAGAAGGATAATTTCCCAGAGCACAATACAATAAAGATGACTAGGCATATTTATAAAGTATCCATTTGGCATACTTTAAGCTGGACAAAGAGCTATATTAGAACTCAAAACATTGCTTATCGGGTGCATGTACGACTTCAGATTTAAGATCACACACTGGAATACTGTGTAAAAGGTCCTAATCCTTTTAACTCATTATCACCTAACTCTGAAATCTCCAGGTAAGTATTTGCCACCTGACATTTGTGGATGCTTCATAGCATTTACCGTGTATACTTGAGTATAAGCCGAGTTTTTCAGCACAAAAAATGTGCTTAAAAATCCCCCCTCGGCTTATACTCGAGTCACTGTCAGCGCTCGGGCGCTGCGATGGCCCGAGTGCCGACAGGGACGCTTCAGTTATATGCGACTCCTCAGGGAGTGCATATAGCTGAATGCCGAGTACAGGAGACAGCGTCCGGGCACTGCGGTCGCCCAGGCATTGTCAGCTATCTCTTCCCCTGTATGCGACTCCTCCGGAGCGCATGCAGGAGAGGAGATACCACTGCGGAGCAGAGAGCGAGCGCTCCGTGCTCCGCAGTGGACTCCGGGCGGCCGCAGACTTGCGGCTGTCCGGAGTTTCCGGCACTTGCAGCGTGAGTGTCATCACGCTGCGTTCGCGGCCTGATGACATCACCCGCCTGTGCTGAGGTGAGCGCGCGAGAGGCTGGACAGCAAGGAGGCGGAGCGGCGAGGGAGGCGGAGCAGCGGGGAGCCAGGTAAGTGGGTTTTTTTTGTTTTGAAACCCTGCCTATAGCCTGCCTAGAGGACCTATACCTGCCTATAGCCTGCCTAGAGGGCCTATATCGTGCGTTTAGCGTGCATAGGGGACCTATAACTGCCTATATCCTGCCTATAGCCTGCCTAGAGGACCTATACCTGCCTATAGCCTGCCTAGAGGACCTATACAGGCCTATACCCTGCCTATAGCCTGCCTAGAGGACCTATACATGCCTATAGCCTGTCTAGGGGACCTATACCTGCCTATACCCTGCCTAGAAGACCTATACCTGCCTATACTTGCCTATAGCCTGCCTAGAGGACCTATACCCTGCCTAGCGGACCTATACCTGCCTATACCCTGCCTATAGCCTGCCTAGAGGACCTATACCTGCCTATACCCTGCCTAGGGGACCTATACCTGCCTATAACCTGCCTATGGGGACATATAGCTGCCTATACCAGCCTATAACCTGCCTATGGGGGACATATAGCTGCCTATATCTGCCTATGGGGGACATTAAACTGCCTATACCAGCCTATATCTGCCTATGGGGGACATTAAACTGCCTATGTAATTTTATTGGTATCTATTTTTTATTTTTAAAATTCACCAGTAGCCGCTGCGTTTTCCACCCTAGGCTTATGCTCGGGTCAATAAGCTTTCCCGGTTTTTGTGGCAAAAGTAGGTACCTCGGCTTATACTCGGGTCGGCTTATACTCGAGTATATACGGTAACTTGTTTCCAGTAACTTGGGATAAATGAACCGACAAGTGTCATTAGATCCTGCATATCCAAACATGTGAAACTCACACATATTTGCATGTGTATTCAACAAACTAAATTCTTAATCAGAGACCGACCATCTAATCTTGTGCATGAGAACAATAAACACAATGTTCTTATGTAAAAAATAGTCATTACTTTAAATTTATGAACCCAACCCCAAAATTGTTAGTATATTAATCAACATATACAGCTCAAGAATTCTGTGGTATTCTGTACTCCGCTACTCACCACTTCCTAAATTGCAAGGTATGTATGGCAATTTATATATAAACTGCTTTTTAATTCTATTTTAGGTATAGTAACTAGATGTTAGAACAATTTTTAAAATTAAAGTTTAAGGCATAGGACATTTCTGCTGCCTCATCAGGGGGCAGAATATGATAGAGGGGAAGAAAGCTGAGCTCTGTGATATATAGGGTTATATGATTTGGAGCAGTAAAAAGCAGAGTATATTTTAAATAAGAAAGTGAAGAACCATGAGCCCGTCCATATGCAATAGACACTTTGCTCTGTATATACACAGATACAGATAGGTCAGCATAAAGCATCTAAAGCTCTCTTTCAATCCTGTTAAAAAAAATGTTTTAAAAGGTTATGTTAAATGACATGACTTAAAGGGAATGTGTCATCAAAAAATGACTTATTGTTTAACTCACATTTTTATGTTAAACACATTTTTTAGGAATTTTTGGTTATGTTTTTTTAATTTTCCAGATCACTTTCAGTATTTTTTAATAATCCTTAACTCCTGCAGTTCTCACTTTGGCCACTAGGCGTAATAATCGTCTGACACTTCCTGTTCTGTTTAGAGAGCTTTTCAGCACTGTGCTCATTATCAGTAAAAGCAGGGTCAAACTGAAAGGAGACACCATTGTGTACAGATAACACAGAATCCACAAGTCACAAGAGGAGATGTCACAGCTCCCCCTCTGCCTTCCCTTCACAGTGAAAACTCTCCTATACAAGTCTATGGGGCAGAATCTGTCTTAAGAATCCTATGGGCATGAAGCTGCTGTAAAGTATCTCACTGACTGCTGTTAAAGCAGTGCAAGCAAGAATGTCTTCCCCACAATCATATATAGACGGCCGAATTGAGAAATCTACAATCAGGAAATAAAAACAACTAAGAGGAAAAGAATATGGATCAAGGCCTTGATTTAATAAGTAAAAAAAAAAAAAAAAAAATGGCGACAGATTCCCTTTAAAACAAAAAGATACAAAAACAATGGGTGTGATGAATATAGAATTGGATCCAAGGCCTCATAATTAAATACCAGGCCTCACTCAGAATCTGTTCCCACAGAAAATTAATAATTAGTCGCTCACTCAAAATCTAGCCAGTCATTTGATGCAAAGCAAGCCAATTTCACCAGGGAGTCAAGCCTCAAAAGCCTATTATTATTCCATTCAAACCTTAGCCAGCCTCTAAGGGGCCAAGGTAGAACTTTCTTCCAAAGGGCTAAAGCATCAAAGGAGGTGGGTAGATGCCCCAGAACTGAAGTTACATATGGAATTATGGGAATAACATACGTCATACATGTATAGACAAACACCTTCGTGCTTCTCCCTCCTTTCTGGGACACAGGGGTAGGGGAAACAGAGAACGCAGAGAACGTCCAGTAGGAATCTGGCATCAAAACTTTGTTTGGTATCAGAACGTAGCTGGGATGCAGCTGGGTAATTCCAGCGTCACTTTTCTGTGACCACCCAGGAGAAGTTAGGATCCATTTTAAGTTATAGGTCCATCACTCAGCCCAGGAGGGAGGCGGTGGCATTGAGCCATCCCAGGATTGAGAGGGAGTGTGACCAGTTTGGTATAAGAGCATGTTCTGAGCAGCAGCTAGGTGTTGTCTTCTAGGGGGTTATGCCGGCTAGAATATCAGAGGGATCCAGGAACTTGCTGGCATCACACGCCCCCATGTGGCTGTGCAGCGCTAAGGCCTAACACCAGATAGATGACCTTGTCTATATATACTGTCTGTAACCCACACCTGTATTTGTACCTCTGACCATTGTATATATCTGTACTCACTGTGCATGTAGTGTCTTATCTAGTGTTCTCTTAAGGCAATTAAATATTCAAACTTAACCTTGGGCTGCTCTTTTATCTCATTCCACGAATCCACACGTCCGAAGTTTTTGGTTTTACATTGTACGCTACCGGGGCTGGTTTCTGCCACAATATAATCTCATTAACGGACCAAACTTCTATCTAACTAGAAACATGTGGCAGTCTACTGGGCTGGCAGAGTCCTGTTTCACTAGTGCTAGTGAAAGGGGTCTCTCTGCCCCCCAAGCTTGCAAACGAGTGTTGTGCCATGCTGGCAGTTGCCTGGGCTCTCCTCTCTCACTCCACATCCCTCCCTGTGCCCGGGTGGACAGGGAATGTCTGTGGAACGGAATCAATCCAGCTGATCTGATGTCACGTGTCAGGCCGCAGCCCGAGGGTCCTGACACGTCGACCAACGAACAGAGTCTGCTTGTGATATGTATGAAAACGTTCTAGGTCTTAGACTTTCTTTGTTGCCCATAAAAACACATCAGAGCTCCCCTATCATTCTTTAATTTTTTCAGAGCACTATATGGAATGAAAGGGGAACTCTAAGAGCATGTCCCCATGGCACGGGTTTTCGACCGGTTTTTCAGCCAGTTTGCGGTTTTTCAGACCGCCTGAAAAACCGGCCGAAAATGAGCACAATTGTGCTCTATGGAAAACCCGTGCAGCAGTCCCCACTGCACGGGTTCTCCGCCCGGTGGTTTTTCCGCCAGCAGGCCGCTCAAAAGACATTGAGCATGTTCATTCTTCCGTCCGGTTTCCTCAATGGGAGGGGGGAGGGCTCTTCTCAGCTCATCGCAGAGAAAAGCTGTCTCCCCCGCGGCTGTGGGGACGGCCGCAAAACCGGACAAATACCGGCCGGGTAAACCGACCGTTTTTTGTCCACTGCCGTGGGGACGCAGCCTAATTGGTTGCTGTGAGCAATAAAGAAAGTCTTAGACCTAGACAGTTTTCATACATGAAGCCAAATATGTTGTTCAGTTTTCTCATGTCTAAATGATAGAGAAGAATCTGTCTTTGCGATAGACTCCAACAGATAAATGTATTAAATGACCGTTTGTACCAAAAAGTAAATGCATTAGCACTAACTAAACAAACAGAAGACATAAAAAATGATTGATTCCCTGCAGCCAATCACCCATAGGGAATCTACTAGATAATAAGGTACTCTCTGTTTAGGTCCATAAAATGCAGTCTGAGGACCATACCATACAATAAGAATACTGTAGAACCCACTATTGTAGTATTAGGACAGCTTTATTGACAGATCCTCTTTAAAAGATACTGTTTTAAGGGGGGTTCCCTTTCAAACAATTATAGCATATTGATAGTATATTCTATAATTGTCTGATAGGTGCATTTCCCAACTCACACCAATCATGAGAATGGGCCTCCAAGTGTATCTGTTAAGTAAGGAGAGTAGGTCGGGCTTGTGCAGTCCTCTTTATTCTCCTCTACAAGGTTTTCTGAATACCGACACACACACTGCTACAGCTTTAGAATTATAAAGTATAAGAAAGATGAATAAGTATAATAAAATTCTTTTTTTTAACTTAATAATATAAATATTTTTGACAGACCAAACATGGGTTTTCTGGAGAAATCTCTTTTCCTTGTGCTATTCCTTGGATTAGTTTCCCTTTCTATCTGTGATAAAGAGTAAGTACTCATATAATTTATTAATATATTAATATAATAAATTGAAACAATGAATTAAAGATGGCATATCAGTAGGACGTGCCATCACTGTGTGACTGGTGGAGTCTGGCACTTGTGACCCCCCCCCACTGATCCTGCACCCTTTTACTGCTTTTTTCTCAACAGCAGCACCCTTTGCCTCCAAACAGAGAACTGTATCATGTATTCATGTGGATAGGGCTGTACTGCAGCTCGATGCTAATGGCTGGGAGCACCGCTGTGCTGGAAATCTTGGAAGGGGTGGCATCCTTACGCCATGGTCTTTTCCAGAGTCTCAAAGGGTCAGACCACCACAGATGAGAAACTGATGGCATTTCCAAACTATATCATATCACTACATAAAAAAATAGGGAACAACGCTTTAACCAGCTTGAAAGCTGAACATCATTATTTGTGGCTCTAAATATTAATATTTAGAGCCTTAAAGGGGTTGTCTCACTACAAGGATTGTTTTTTATATTAACGATCTTGCAAAAACAAGTCACTTTGCAATATATGTCCATTAACAGTGTCCTACCTATTCCAAGATATCCACTCCTGTATGGGCTGCATCAGCTCCTTAGGTCGCGATAGCTACAGACCTGTGGCTTCTACTGCAGCCCAGTGGAAGCCAGTATACATGCCCCTGAATTCAAAGTGAAACCAAGAAAACAGGACTGAAGTAAGATGAGTCAATGTAGTGAGACAACCCCGTTAAGGATTCATTAGGTTGGGATTACATAGTGCTATTTGGTCACAGGCATGCCACTGAAAAATGGTGGCTAACCACAACTGTGACTAAAATTGTAATCATCACAACTGTAATCAAACACAATTGTAATCCCCCCAAAAAAAACAGTCTGTGACACTCACAACATCAGCCATATTGCGGTTGCAGTAATACTGTGGAGTGCCACTACATTTAGCCATGTTGCCCCTTTCTAATACTTTATGAAGTGGACTTAGATGCATAATACTCTGATAAGCAAAAGGGTAACAATGTTTTAAACTTTTGAATTTCGGGCTCCATATCTCACCATCCACTACAACTTTAAACCGGAGACTACCATCCTTTTATAAACAATCATCTTGGCTACCTTACACATATATTTGAGTTGCAACTATTTAACATATGCTTATTTACTGCATTGTTACTGTTTTTCTCCTGGTGATGAAACAATCTTTTTCTTCTTGTGTACTACAAATGACAACCTATTTTCATGAAAGGTAACTGGTTCGAATCAAGGAGCAGCCATGAAGAAGATTTCCCAAGAAAAGTGAAACAGCATCATCCAGCTCATCAATAGCTCATCGATAGTGGTCTCTCGGCCAAGACAAATGTCAAACTGCATCATGTGAGGCCATGACCGTTTGAAGAATACAAAATGAAGTTCGTCCATACATACAAAAGCCAAAAGGTGGACGTTTAGGCAAAATATTGGCGTCAACAAGTTGGCTTATAACAAGGTCTATCAGTTCTGGCCTGACAGACTCGGCAGTGGAGGCGGCTCGTATGCTTCGTAATAGTGAGATCACAGACGTCCATGCAAGCCCTGTGCAAGGTGTATTAAACAAGTCTGGAATTGAGGCCAAAAAAAGGTTAAGAAGCCTCAACTTTAACATCATCATAAGAAGTTTGCAAAAAAGTATGAAAAATGGACAGTAAAAGATTGGAAATGGGTGATTTGGAGCAATGAGATGAAAGCCAAAAAACTGGGCTCTGATGGGTACAAATAGGTCTGGAAGAATCAAGGGAAAGTGGGCTAATGGATCAGGAAATTGAAGGAACTGTTAAGTTTGGTGGAGGAAGCCTGAAGATATGGGGATGTTTCACAGCCAAAGATGTTGGATACTTGACCAGGATCGATCGTGACCTCAATGCTCAGCTATATGTGAGTGTCCTACAAGAGGAGTTACTTCATACACTCGAGTACTATGGGTCTGAAAAGGATGACATAGTGTTTCAGCAGGACAATGACCTGAAGCATGCATCAAGATTGGTGAAGAAATGGTTCAATGACAATGAAGTATTGTCTCTCACGGTCCCCAATCCTCAACCCAATTTGTGGGTAGAGTTGAAGAAAAAACTGTATCCATACCCAAGTGAGTTGACCAGTATGCACCAACATTGGGAACATGTAGAAGAGGCTTGGGATCAGACTTTGGTTGAAATATGCTTGATTCTGATCAAGAGCATGCCCAGAAGGATTCAGACAGTGCTAAAAGTCAAAGGTGGATTTACAAAATACTAACAAAATAATAAAACTTTAATTTAGATTGTAGGAGCAAAACAGTAACAATGCAGTTACAGGAAAGAATCTGCATAACTAAACATATGAAAAATACTTGCAAATCAAAGTTATGTATGATACAGTCAAGAAGATTTTCTACAAAATGATGGTAGTCTCATGTTCAAAGCTGAAGTAGATGGTGAGATATGGAGTAACAGTGTTACCCTTTGGCTTGTCAGTGTAAATTTTTGTCACTAATTAGTAGTGCATGGCTATTTTATTTTGAGTACAATATAGTTTTGCCACCACTTTATCCTAGATCAGGAGTGATTCATCTTTTTTGAGAGTATAATGACCATGACTGTTTAGGCCAAAGCACAGTCCTCTGGCCTTAAGGTACGGCAGAAACTATGCTTTTGGCCATGATTTGTATCTGAATTGTGCGTGTTCCTTGTAATGGTCTGAACACTATCTGATTTCTGTGCTGACTGTGGTGTGATTAACAGGTTTCCCACCACACCCATTTGCTTCGTCTGCTATCCGTGTGCTGGGCTGCAGGTGAATTGACTGAGTGTGATTGACAGCAGCCTTCGTCACGCAGTCTGTGTTTTGTGTGGCCGGATGTCACAGGGCTGGTCCAATCACGCTCTGGACCGGGACTCTGACATCCTATTTAAAGATCACTTTCGCTCTTGAACTTTGCTTGTGATAGTCTCTTTTGGCTTGAGCTGGCATTTTGTTATCTCTTTGGATTTAATGGATTGCTGACCTTTTGCCTGTTGGCCTACATAAAGATGACCTGGGCTATAAAAAGATTTTCAAACACAAGTAGTGACCACCTTTGTCTTTATGACGTATCACAGTCAGCCCACACTTAACCAGCTCTCCTCTGTGTGAATTCACACAAATAGCAACATCAGGTAGGCTAGATATTAATTTGAAAATTTTACTTAATTATTTTTCATAGTTCCAATTCAGAGCAATATATTTTCCACTTTTCCTCGTGTGCAATGAATGAACCTGAAAATATGGAACCTGTGACACGTCAATCTTAAGGATTTTTCTCAACAGATGTCCATCATATCAGTCCATATTAATGGTACAGATGAGCTGTAAGCATGTCTGGGGCTGATACCAGCTGCAATATTTCGGAGGTTAACCCTTCCTTCCTCAAGGCTAGGCTATAAGAAAATTGTCAACACCCTGGAACTGAGCCTCAGCACAGTAATCAAGAGCATACAGCAGTTTAACAAGACTGCATCAAATTGGTCTGCATGACTGTCATCCCAGAAGGAAGCCTCTTCTAAAGATGATGCAAAAGAAAGCCCGCAAACAGTTTTCTGAAGACCGGCAGACTAAGGAAATGGATTATTGGAACCATGCTATGTGGTCTGATGAGACCAATATAAATTTATTTGTTTCAGATGTTGTCAAGTGTGTTTAGGAGATAAGAAGTACAAAGACAAGTGTGCCTTGCATACAGTTAAGCATGGTGGTGAGAGTGTCATGGTTTGGGGCTGCATGAATGCACATAAAATTACACTGTTATACAAGCTGTACACTGACTACTTTACATTATAGTAAAGCGTCATATCCTCAGTGTTGTCCCATGAAAAGATATAATAAAATATTTTCAAAAATGCGAGGGGTGAAGTGATCAAAAAGTTGTATGTATCCCAGGATGGTTCCAATAAAAACTATGGGCAACATATATGAATCCTGGTGCTGAAAGGGTAAGTTCTAAATATCTTTAAGGCAGTGTAGAATGCACCAGAATGTATGAACCTGTTCTTCTGCATACATTTGGGTGTCTTCTAGTGCCACTATAACAACTCAGACAGACCACCTTTAACTTGGTCTGGCTGTTCTAACTGTAATGTGCCTAGGTTTGGCGTTAAAGAATCAAAAATGTGTCTAATTCTTTGAATGTAGTGCAATGCCCCCAGAATACCCCTAATCTTTGGCAAATTAAGAAGTGTCTTTAGCGCATTACAAAGGTACTTATTGCACCATAGTTTGGAGTGAACCTGTTCATAGATTCTTTTTGGCACAAAGTACACCAGAAAACTGCCACAGCCCTGTTCATACATGTCGCCCTATATGTCAGCCTGCAAAAAAATGAGCCTTCAATAATATTTTGCAGGCTGAAGTTACTGGTCTCAGAAAAAGAAGCTGCAAAGCAATTTAAAAAATGAAAAAATGAAATGAAAACACGTCACTTATACCACACAGTATAGTCCATAATAAACGCACACCCATTTTGGGGAGTTTAGCAGTACATGGCATGGTAAGTAAATGGTACTGACAAAAAGTTATGGGTTTTGGAAGGCGGGTAGGGAAAAAAAGAACACAATGTAAACAAAAATCCTTGCAGTGGGAAGGAGTTAAAGAAAAGTGTCACACTAAATACAAGCTCAATTGCCTGATTTTCTTTCACTCTCATTTTACAATAGATTCAAATGAGCCTGTTCCTATATTATACAATCATTGTGCCATAATGTTATGTAATGTTGTGTAGTCACAGGACATAATAGGGACAATCTATCCAAAGTAATGGAAAGAAAAGCAATACTGTTGCCCAAAGCACAGAAAGATTAGAGCTGTAATGTGATTGATAGCTATATCTGATGGGATCGTTCAGTATCTAATACGGTGTCCCTCTTATATAAAAAATAAGACCCTTTCTTCTAATCCTGGACAGCTATGATAGGTTTATCTGCAGTACCTTAGTACATCCCTATCACTGACTGTCACTTCCTAATTATCTCTGCTGGCATTAGATCAGTGCCTCCAAAGAACTGAAAGAAAATTAGTTATAAATATATAGTTGTGTAACAATGTAGGAAAAAAAATCTGATTTAATGAAATATCTATTGCTTCCTAACACAGGAAAAGAGAGACTGAAAATGAGGAAGAAGAAAATCTTGAAGATGGAAGTGAAGACAAAAGATATCTTTTTAGCGATAAGATACTATGTACTCCTGGGCATATGATTATAAATGGGAAATGCTTCCATCCCAAAATTCATGGTTAACAAGCTGTCACATGCCATAACCCTAAGGAGCACATTCATTGATAATTGTGCCAAAAATATGTTAAAGCATAAATAAATGAAATGATGGTCTGTCTTTTTTAACATACACTCATTATGACACTTCTAATCCTGTTTAAATTAAAAACAAAATTGTAATTAATATCACAGATTAAATATAACAACAATGACATGCCAAAGTGCATCAAATAGAAATTTCCCTTATAAGCCATAGCGGGGGGGCTTATAAGACAAGAACAGTGCAAACAAATGTTAAATATTTACACAGCTTGTAAGGCTATTTTCACACGGTGTAATTGCGAAGGCGTATTTCGCCCCCAATTACGCCGTGTGCTCGGGGGCGGGGGTGCCAGCAGCCAGCCGGCCCTATAGACATTCATTATTTACGGCGCGTATACGGCGTGAATAATTGACATGTCATTTCTCTCTCCGCTCGCCGTATTGTCCGAGCGGGGAGGGGAGACTTTATCCATAGTTCTCTATGAGAACTGTGGATTACCGTAATTATTGGGACATATTTCGCCCCGTATTGAGCACAGTACGGCGCGAACTACGGGGCGAGATATGTCCCAATAATTGCCGTGTGAACATAGCCTAAGACTGAAAAAAGTCATCCAGTTCAGCCTATTGTGCTACTGTGTTGATCCAGTAAAAAGGCAACAATCCGCGTGAGGTAGAAGCCAATTGTCCTCATTTTAGGGAAAAAATTCCTTCCCGACTCCAATCTGGCAATCAGAATAAATCCCTGGATCAACACCCTACACCAGAATCCTGATTAATTCTAAATCATGAGACCCATGATATATTCTTGTGTATGATTACAATAAACACAATGATCGAAAAAATAGTCATTCCTTTAAATCTATGAGCCCAACCCCTCAGCTGTTGTCATTTTAACCATCATATGTATATCAAGAAGCAAACTATTCTGTGGTATTCTGTGCTCCAGTACTCACCACTTTGTGAATTACAAGGTATGTATGAGCAATTTATATTTAAACTGCTTTTCATTTTTATTTTAGGTTTCACAGCTTTATTTTTGAACCCTTTCAAAATTAAGGCTGCAGTGCTGGACAATTTGACTTTAAAAGGTTATGCTATATATGATATAAAACAGAGATACAAAAATCATTTTCTCATGTCTAAATGACATAGTAGAATTTGTTCTAGCGAAAGACTTTCATAAATAATGTATTAGACGACCTTACGTACTAAAAAGTAAATGCCTTTGTACTAACTGAAAAAAAACAGAAGACATGAAAATGATTATCTCTTAGAGGATGTTCTAGAAAATGATGTACTCTCTCTTATGGACCATGAATAGGAGTTTGAGGATCCCCCGGAAAATACTGTAGAACCCACTGTTGTATTTGGTCATTTTTCCAGTGACAGATCCTTTTCAAAAGACATTGTTTAAAGGGGGTTTCCCATCGCAGACATTTATGACATATTGATAGGATATGCCATAAATGTCTAATAGGAGCGGGTCCAACCCCTGGTACCGACACCTATTGTAAGAATTGGCTCTTCAAGTTCACTGTTCTGTTGCTGCCCAAGTGGTTATAACACAGGAACGTCCCTCAAAGTATGCGTCAGTGTTAGCGAGTCCTAAGGCTTTCACGCTGTGTTGCTGTTCTCACATTTAGATTACTGTGTAGTTCTAACATTATTGGGTTCTAAGCACTCAATAAAATTCCCATACAAATGATTGCAAGTTTGGCCTACTCTTACAAAATTAATATACATCTCTAATCTAGGGTAAACTGATGGCTAATCTATGTCACTCATAATAAATTACCATATTTTACTAATCAGTAACAAAAATATACTGGAATCAGTTTGAAAACCAACTGTAAACCATTCCCATAGACAGTAATAGAAAATCCGACCGCTAGTCTACATGACACATATTTTCTGAGGTTGGATTTCAAAACCGACGGCTTTGCAAAAAACTTGGAACATGCATATTCTTCTTTCGGGTTTCCTACGGAAAATATATTGTTCATAGTCAATGGGCCAGCCGACTTCGGAATTGGACTGCAAAATCTGTCCAAAAAAAGTGACGAAAAATTATTGAAAAATACCATCTGATTCTGCTATAGAATCTGACTGGTACTTTACATTTGCCGTTTGAACATACCCTAAATATTAGAAATCACCATTAGCTGCCGTTTGCAGTTTTGCAATATTTTCATGTAATACACAATGACCATATCACCATATTGCTTGCTTCCATACAGTTGGACAGAACAAAGCATTTCTGAAATGTGCAGCCATATCCTCTAGTCCCTCTACCTGTCCAGGAGTTAGCACTATAATGAAGGAATACTATGGGCTCTGTAAAATAAAAACTGAACTACGAACACAGATCCACATTCTAGTCTAGAAAATGAAGAATTAAAGCAACTGCTTTTAGAGTGAAGACTTTAGTTAGATATTAGGCCAATGGCTGACTGGCATTAATGTCTGACAACCACTTTTCTGAGCGAATAATGATCAATTGTCACCTTGTACAGAGAAAATTACTACGCCTCAAACCAAGATCAGCAGACTCTTAAACATACTAATATTAATAATAGATGGAAAAAGATGAATTACTTATTAATCAATTTATTTATCAATTTGACAATGGTTGGACTACAGTTTTCTTAAAAGGAGTGTTCCCATTTCAGACATTTATGGCATATTAAGAGTTTCTGGTCCCAGAGGTCCTTATCATGAGAACAGGCCAACGAAAGTGTCTGCTCAAAACGGAGAGTAGGTATCACTTACATGGTACTCTCCATTCTGTTCTATGGGAGTTCCAAATGCAGCTAAGCCTAGGGTTCGGCTATACTCAGAACTCTCACAGAACAAACTGGAGAGTTGTGCGCAAGTGTCACCTACACTCTGTTCTAAATGAAAACTTTCAAGGGTTGTCTCACTTCCAACATTATTGCATATTGCTACAATATGCTACCAATGTCAGATAGGTGTGGGTCGCACGTCTGGGACACAAACCTATTCTGAGAACGAGCCCAGACACCTCTCTGTTTTGAATGAAGAGGTGGTTGGGAATCACCCTTCGAAAACAAGTTCCGCCACTTCTTGTCTGTACTCGGAACTTGCGTTGATTTCAATGGGAGAATTCCAACATTCAGAACGGATAGGTTCTGGGCTTGTTCTCGAGATATAAATAACAAAATGGATAGGTCAGCTCTCCCAACCAAATTATGCAGTGCCGGAGCATGGTAAGGAGAAAGCCGGATCCTCGGTTATGAAATGGATAAACCCAGGACCGCAAATGCATTAAAACTTCTCCTTTATTAAAGTGATTTAAAATGTCACAAGCAGGAAATAATCGACATGTTTAGCAACACATCTTCTCTGTGTTGTGCCGGTAATGCTGGTGCATTTCGGACTGTACGTCTTTGTTTGTAGCTAATAAGCTGATGCATTTCGAATTATACGTCCTTACTCATAGCGAATAAGGACATAATGTCCCAAATGCTTCAGCGTTACCGGTACACCACAGCAAAGATGTGTTGCTATACCATGTGGATTATGTCCTGCTTGTGACATTTTAAATCACTTTAATAGAGAAGTATTAATGCATTTGTGGTCTGGATGTGCAGCTGTTTTATTCACTGCCTTGTTCTCAAGATATCTGAAATTTATGGCATATCCTATTGATATCCTATCAATGTCTAATGTGAGACATTCCTCTTAAGCTCTGGATGTATCTCAGGTACACAAATACTGCACAACCTCCCCTCCTCACCCTCTTCGAGTCCCAGCCATCTAATGGTATGACGCATACCAGGAAATGTTCACACGTGCCACTTTTTGCATGTATGTAATTGGTTCATCACCAAACCCCAGACATTCCGGTATTACACAATAGTTGCTACAAATTGATCTCAATCATTGTGTCTATAATCTAGAGAACAAAATACAGCACAATAACCCTTCACGGACTTAAAATACACTTATAGGATAAAATTGGTAAGGAAGTATAAAGCGGGTTTACACCATATATATGTTTGCCAGCTGTTAATTACTGCTTATACCCGCTGCTTGTGGCCAGGATTAGAGATAACATCTGGCTTTTTAACCACTTAGATAATGTGGTAAATGTGATGGCAATATCTAAATTATTTAAAATTGGTACTGCGGTCTGTTGCAAACGTGGGGTGGCAATTTGTTGCCATGGCAAATTTAAAAAAATGAAATATTCAAAGTTCTAAACCTCTTTTGAAATATTACAAATAAAAAAATAAAAAATATGTTAAACATAATTGGTATAACCGCATTCGTAACAGTGCCATCTATTAACATCAAATATAATTTATACCATACAGTGAATACCATAGAAAATGCCCAGAGCCAAAACTATATGTTTTTGGACACTTTGGGCCACATGTATGAAAACTGTCTAGGTCTAAGACTTTCTTAGTTGCCCATAGCAACCAGTCAGACCTCCTTTAATTTTTTCAGAGCACTATATGAAATGAAAGGGGCCCTCTGATTGCTTGCTATTGGCAACAAAGAAAGTCTTAGACCTAGACAGCTTTCATACATGTCCCCCTTTGCCTCCTCAAAATAATTAGAATAAAAAGTGATCAAAAAGTTGAATGTATCCCACAATATTACCAAAAAGAGCTCTACACTTTGGCCTGCAAAAAAACAAGGTCTTTTTCATTTTTTACAGGCAGAAGTTATTAATCCCAGAAAACAGAGCTGCAAAGCAAATTTAGAAAATAAAACTGAAATCATCATTAACACTGCACATTGAAGCCAATAATACACAAAGCCCCTTGTCCGGACTTATACTCCAAGACCCCTCCATCCCAAGCCACAGCTTTTCCCACTGAGCGATTTATTGTTCTGGAAAGCTATTGTGCTGAACCTTGACAGTTCAGTTCTGGTCCTTGATCTCCTGGTTTGCTCCACCCATGTTTAATTGGACTTCCTATTTAAACCCCAGCCTTGTAGTTCCTCCTTGTGAGATTATTATGCTTTGCTAGTAATCTAGTGAATTGGTCTGATCTGCTGCTTGTTCTGATTTCTATTGTGCATCGACCTTTGGCTTTCTTCCTATGATTCCTGCCTGATCCCTAAACTGATGCTGCTCAAACTGTGCATCAACCTTTGGCTTTCTTTCTATGATTCCAGCTTGATCCCTAAACTGATGCTGCTCAAACTTTGCATTGAACATTTGGCTTTCTTCCTATGATTCCTGCCTGATCCCTAAACTGACGCTGCTTAAGCTGTGCATCAACCTATGGCTTTCTTCCTATGATTCCTGCCTGATCCCTAAACTGACGCTGCTCAAACTGTGCATCGACCTTTGGCTTTCTTCCTGCCTGCTCCTCAAGTACTGAAACTGCCCGCACATGTCTCGACGTCTGGCTCTGTTGACCATGCTTCCTACAAGTAGGTACCCTAGTGGTTACAACATAAGACTCCAAACCAGCTCCTGATCGCATCACTCCGCCTTTCTCCTCAACCTCTCCCCTGCCAGGTATGGTTTTTATACCTCACAAAGCAATGTTTGTGGGGTTATGGCTCTTAGAAGGTGGGGGGTAAAAGGAGTGAAAAAAAACCTTTTCAACAAACAAAAATCCTGTTGGAGGTGTCAAAGAAAAGTCTCCCAATCTTAATTGGCTTATTTTTCTTCACTCTTACTTTGCAATAAATTCAAATGACCCTGTTTCTACAATTGTAGCCTATTTTAGACTATGATTGTGCCATAATCTTATGCAAGGTTGTGTAGTCAGAGGACACAATAGAAAACATCTATCCAAATTAACACAAAGGAAAGCAGAAATGTTGCCCATAGCATGGAAAGATTAGTGCTGTAATGAGATTGGTGACTCTAGCTGATGGGATCATTCAGTATTTGATATGCTCATTTTGTTCAGAAACAGTGGCCATTTTATGTAAAAAATAGGACCCTTTTCTTCTACTACTGAAAAGCTCTATTAAGTGTTATCCGTAGACTTCTATATTTCACCCAGTGATTGTCACTTACGAATTATCTTTGCTGGCATCAGATCAGCGCCTCCAGAGAATAGAAATAAAATTAGTTATAAATAATACTATTGATGGACAATGTAGAAACAATTCGCATAAGATATTAGGAAGTATAAATTTTCTACAACACAGGAATAGAGGTTGGAAATAAGAAAGAAGAAAATCCTAAAGATGAAAGTGAAGAGACGTACAGTAATGTCTGATCCATCAAAACATGCAGAATGTGGTCCTAAAGACAGAAAAAGATTGGGGAGAGCCATCAATCCAAGTATAGAAGGTTATGAAACTGTAATATGTCATAACCCTAAGGGTAAGTTCACACGGCTTATTTTGGGGCACATTTCGTCACGTATTTCGCGGCGTACTGCGCTCTAATATGAGCGAAATGCGCCCCAATCATTACTGTAATCCACAGTTCTCATAGAGAACTATGGATTATGCCTCATCTCCCCGGGCATACAATATGATTGCATTGTACGCCCGAGGAGATAAGTGACACTTATTAGCGGTGCTTTCGTGCCGCGAGTAATGCATGTCTATGGGGCTGGCGGGCCGATCAGTGCGACTCCACGAACACTCAACATAATTGCGGGGTGTACAGTACATCCCGCAATTAAGTCGAGTGAACTTACAATCATTAAGGGTATGTTCACACTGCATAATTGCGCACGCATTTCGTTGTGTATTGCGCTTTTTACGCGGTAGAATGCGCGCCGCAATTACGGTAATCTATAGCTCTCACAGAGAACTATGTCCCCACGCACGTACAATACAATCGCGCGGGGGAAGAATTGACATGTCAATTGTTATTGGCGATTACGCGCCGCTGATAATGCATGTCTATGGGGCCAGCACCGGCCGCCATCCCCCCCCCCCCCTGTGCTTTGGAATTACGCGCTGATCAGCATGTGGTTCCAAAATCCACAGCGTATTGCGGCGTGTACTATACGCGCCGCAATAAGTCGTTTGAACATACTCTAATGTGTCAAAAGTATATAATAAAGTTTATTTAATGGATATGATGATTTGTCTTTTTCAACAAGCGCTCAATGTCCCACTTATAATCATGTTGGTGCAATTATTTTGCAGATTGAAGGTAAAAAAAACAATCACATTTCAAAGTGCATTCAATCTCCGTGAAGGGTGCTGTGGATAGGTGGGGTGTGATGTATAGGTGGGGCTTATAAGACAATAAAAAGGAAAACAAATTTGTAGGAACATATGAAGAATGATTAAAATATTTGATTATAACGTGGGGGGTCATGAGAACAAACTCAAGGTTCTTGCTAACATACATTGTGGTGTATAACACAGCCAACGCCACCATATGGAGTTACAACTCAATATCAACAGCACACTATTAACACTAAAAACCAATCAAAAGGCACATAGGAACTATTAGAAAAGCATTTCCGCTACTATGAATACTTGAAAATGTGAAGTATTGCTTGTATTTTGCTGCCACACCAGTGTACACCTATGTTTTGGATGTGCAGACCAAATATTGCTTTTTTAGATTGTTAGTATGGGGGAGTGGCTGTTCCTATTTTGGCTTTTGCACTCCACCCACCTGCACAGGTTCTTAAATCAATGCAGAGTACCTTGTAGCTGGAATCTACTTTCCCTGAAATGTGGAGGTCTGAACAGGCACCAAGAGAGGTAAAAAAATAGCGTAAGATCCCACCTGTATTGAGGTCGCTTTATTGATTGGCAGTGGGCTTATTACAGTTTTGATCAAAAATGTACACTAAGCACTTCAAATTTTCATGTATTCAAAGTAGCCTAAATGCTTTTCTAATAGTTCCTATGTGCCTTTTGATAGCTTTTTACTGCTAGTAGCAGGGGCGTCGCTAGGCAGTATCATTCGGGGCAGAAGCCCCGGATGTAAAGCCTTCTGCCCCGAATGATTAGTCTCCTCACTCTGCTCGCTGCAGTGAGAAGCTCCGCCCACCACCAGAGCCTCAGCACTCTCAGTGAGTGCAGTCCCTCCTCCTCTGATGTGCTCCCTGCACAGCCCTCTCCCGGAGCTACAGCACCGACAGCAAGGTTCCCTGCCGGCTTCTGACGGCTACCTCAGCAGATCGTTGGCCCCATCACTATGGAAACCAGAACCAGCTTCTGGTTTCCTCAAGTCTTCCAGAGCTGCCTAAACAGCCCAGGAGCTTCTAGGACCCCAGTGACTGTGACCCTGCATAAGGTATGCCCTGAGGCAGGATGGAGGGCTATGCTCCCACCTCACATGTTTCACAGAGGTACATGTAATTAGGTAATACTACCCCATAGGGACTGTATATACACAAATGTAACACTCAGGTAAATATTGGACATGGGGTATATACTTCCCGGTGATATTAAGTACA